>APFE030578091.1:72345-132004 GCA_000404065.3 Pinus taeda
CGACCCGTGCACGACGGGCAGGCGCCCTGGGCGCCGCGACCTGTGCACAGCGAGCAACGAACTGTTGGGCGAACTGCGACATCCGGCGAATGACGGAAGGCTGTGGACGAGCTACAGCAAGTTTGGACGTAGGTGCAACGACCCGACTCGGCAAACAGGTTACGGTTGAGGCTCAGGCGAGCTGAAATGGTAGCGGGTAGCATGCGACGTTACAGCGGGCAGACTGTGGTTATGTTGCGACGATAATGTGCGACATTTCGGAAGCAACGAGGGCAAACACTTAAAATAAAATTAAGTGTTGAATATGGTTTATATACGTTGACAAATGGAGTGAAGCCGACGCGTTATTATGTATGTTGTGGGCATATAGGGGTCAGGCTTAAGGCTAGACACCCTTCCATAAACCCACAATGGAGTACGTATAAACATAAAAGCTTGGGCTCATTTGGAGCAATGAATAAACACATAAGCATATCATGTGGATGACATGGATTAATTAAATAAGAAAATGTAACATATATAAACATGTTACATGGATTATACGCATATATAAATATGCGTGGGAATAAAAATGTAATAAAATAATATAACATAAAAATACATGGGCTCATATATGAAATGACATGTCAGCCATAAAGCATATGGAGTGAGCACGTATAATAAAATAAGGCCGACATGACTTATGTGTGGGCATGTATGACACATACGTGGGCTTTGTGTGGAACAAGGTGGGGTTGGCCATGGTTATGCAGCCCCCCCCTTTATCACATGAAAGGAGTGTATATATATGTGGAGCATGAGGCTCATTTCAACATCAACTTTCGCTCATAAGTCCTCTTCACATAAGGACAAGAGGGATATGTGAAGGCCTTAAGGAATGCGCATTCCCTTATGCGCATGAATGAGGAAGTAACTCGCATGTTTCAGATTTGGGTTATGAGGAGTATGGTCTCGGTTGAGGGAGCTGTATACATGGTTAGGTGCAGAATTGTATGAGTATCTTGGGTGACCCGTGTGGGTACCCACTCATAGGCAAAGGTGGATAATTGTGTATGTAAAAGGCATTCTGAAGCCTTGTTGTAATAATTCTAAGTGTTGGCCGTGGACTTTGCCGGGCACACTTGTATGGTTGTATTATTGAAAGAGATTCATAATATATATTGTGGGCAGACTTTACCGGGAGTTGCCCCTCCCATTCTTTACTGTTGTTTGCA
This sequence comes from Pinus taeda, assembly GCA_000404065.3. NCBI lineage: Eukaryota > Viridiplantae > Streptophyta > Pinopsida > Pinales > Pinaceae > Pinus > Pinus taeda. Next base: position 73,560 of record APFE030578091.1, read on the forward strand.
ATTGTTATTCGGTTTAATTGCACATGGAATTGTTAAGAATGGTTTATGATGAATTATGAAGATTAAGACTTTTACATGGTTATAAAATAATAGTTAAAGCATGTTAATGTCGGTTAAGGCGTAGTCCATATGTGCGGTTATTGAACAAATAAGCGTACACGGTGGTGCCGCACCCACACAATAAGAAAAAAAAAAAAGATTGGGGGCGTGACTGGCCTGTCATGCCCCCAATTTTTTTTTTTTTAATTGGGCAGGTGCGGTACCGCCCAAGTTACTAAGACATTCCATCATTAGTGACTTCACGGACTACGCCTTAACTTTACAACCTTTTATGTGTTTATAATAACGATGCTTTTAAAAACCATAAACATTCAATAATTATAACAACATAAACAAATTATCATTGTAATAATCATTTTCTTTTATTATATGATAAATTACAATCGGGAGGGCGACTGCCCGTGCACACCCGCACGGCTGTCCACCAACCCCCACCGTTAAAAAATGTATACAATACAATACACCTTTGCTGCCGGCGGGTGGGTGCCCGTGACTTGCACCTGTGTTAATTCCTCCCGGGTAACGTTCGTCCATGCGCACCTGCACGACGACCTGCTACCGATTCCAATGTATGTGCCCAGCGTTCCGGGCGGGCGAGCACCCTATGCACGCCCCGCCGTCTGCACGCTGTAACCTGTTCCGACGGAAGACTGTTCGTGTACTGCTGCACGATGACCCGTAACCATACCGTAGGTATCGCCCGAACTGCTGGAAGGGTGTGCGCCCAGTGCACTACCTACAACCCGTATGCGCTATACACCCGATTCTGTTACTCGGCGGACGAGCGTATCTACTTGACTCGCGCCCGCCACAAGTCTGTCTACCCGCGGGTACTCTGTTCGGTCGCCGAGTATGCGGGTATACTTTGCCCGAACCGCACCGGTTCCAAACCCATTTCACCTGCAGCACCCGTGCACTGTTCCAAACTGCTGTCACACCGTCCCTTGACCGCCCGAACCCGAACTCGTCCTGCACCCGTACTCTACCTGACTTGACGGGTATACCCGCTTTACCGAGTTTGCCGCTGCGCCAACCCGATCTGCCCTTCACTCGTTCTTCGCCCGACTCTGTGGGCTCATATGGTTGTGCTGTCAAGTGCGCACTTCATATTGAGTCAAGAGATAATCGATATCCTAATGAGCCTCAGCTCTCGCCTTTATATATGTTTGTCAATACGATTTGGAGGGGTGTCGGTTGTGAAGGCCGACCCCCACAATCATATTACAACGCCCCTTTTACATCAAAGCCGACACCATACCCATAACGTTTTGCCACCCTTCGATATTTGACCCACCGTCGGCCTATCCAATAGTCAATGGTCAGCTTAACCATAAGGCAAGCCGCCTTATATGTGGGCGAGCTTCCCATATTGTTGCACTTTATGGTTTGCTCGCCCTTTTTCGATTCTAAGCATTGTAGAGGTGCACGCCCGGGCGGGGCCGCATGTCTGTGCCGAACTCCAAGTCGTCACACCCTCCCCCACCTGAAGTCATTGTCGTCCCAACAATTCCTGCTTGTCTACGTACCCATCGTTCAAACCTTGCAATATTTTTCTTCCACTTCCATAGAGAATCCTCTGTTTCCCAGCTTTCTTCTTCCGGTGCTCCCTTCCATCTAACAAGGTACTCCTGTCTCTAGTGGCAACCAAGGCCCGTAGTGCGATAACTCAGTATCTTCTCCAACTCCAAACCTGGTCTGTCCATTATCCCTGCTGGTCCCCTTGGAGGTTCAGCTCTTTCTGGGTGGTCTGCGTCAAGCTTGCATTTCTTCAACTGTCTCACATGAAAAACTGGATGTCTCATGTGCATATGGTGCGGAAGCTCCAACTTGTAAGCAACTTCCCCAACTCGTTTTTCAACACGAAATGGTCCCTCATATTTCCGTTGCAACATGACAGTAGTCCCCTTGGGTGGCTGCCATTGCTCTCCGGTAATTCTGAGAAACACCATATCTCCCACACTAAACTATGCATCTCGTCTCCCATGATCAGCAAACATTTTCATTCTCCTTCCAGCTTCATGCAAGCGCAACTGTGCAAACTCTAAGGTCTCCTCCCAAGCTTTCATGAACCTCTTCGCATGGGGAATCCTCATCCGACCTATCGTTTGAATGGTGTGCGGTGCAACCGGCATCTGTCCATTTACTAACTCGAATGGAGTATACCCCGTCGCGGAACTCTTTTGGATATTGTAACTAAACTGGGCAATATCCAAGAGTTTGGGCCAATTCTTTTGATCGGCTGTGACATAGTGCCTCAAGTAGTCCTCCAGCAGTGCGTTGATACGCTCAGTCTGCCCATCTGTCTGCGGATGGTAACTTGAGCTCATCAGCAACTCTGTCCCGACTATTTTGAACAATGTCGTCCAAAACCTTCCCGTGAATTGTGTATCTCTGTTGCACATGATACTCATCGGCATGCCCCAATACTTCACTACGTTCTTGAAGAACAACTCGACGGTATGCTCAGCTCCACATGGTATCTTCATTGGAACGAAGACATCATACTTGGAAAAATGATCGACAACGACCATAACTCCATTATATCCCTGAACCTGTGGTAGTGAGACAATGAAGTCCATAGAGACGCTTGCCCATGGCCTCTCTGGAATGGGTAAAGGCTGCAATAGTCCTCCTTGCATTTGATGGTCTGATTTGTCCTGCTGACAAATGATGCATGTGTGCACATACTCCTCCATTTCCTCTCGCATCTTCTCCCAAAAGAATCCCCTCTCTAGTAATGCCAAGGAACGACGCTGCCCTGGGTGCCCAGCCCATGGAGAATCGTGGCAATCTTTTAAGAGGTGCCTCCTAAGACCAGATGTCTTCGAAACATAGAGTCGACTCCCAAAGAACAAGTAACCATCTCGTAGGAAGAACCTGTGGGTCTTCCCTTCCTTTATCTGCTTCATTATATTATGCGCTAAAGTATCGGTCTCCAAGCTTTCCTTCAGTTTATTCTGCATCTCTTCCGTCATCTGAATTCGACTCCTACTCCTTTCTGCCTGGTATTCTCCCTCCAATGGTTGGAGTTGTCCCTTTCTACTAAGGGCATCTACCACTGCATTGTGCCTACCCGATCGATACTCGATAGTCATGTCGAATTCTGCCAAGAAGTCTTGCCACCGAGCTTGCTTTGCGGAAAGCTTCGGTTGTGATGCGAAATAGCTAGATGCAACGTTGTCAATCTTGACAACAAAAGGCCTCCCAACTAGGTAATGCCTCCATATGTGAAGACAATGGATGATGGAAGTCATCTCCTTCTCATGGACCGGATACCTCCGCTCTCTATCCTGTAACTTCCGACTCTCGTAGGCTACTGGATGCTCATCTTGCATAAGGACTCCTCCTATGGCAAAATCTGAAGCATCTGTGTGTACCTCGAACGGTCTCCCGAAGTCAGGTAGCTTTAGTATCGGTGCCGTAACCATCCATCTCTTCAACTCATCGAATGCCTTTTGGCACTCCTCCGTCCAACACCACTTCTTGTCCTTTTTTAGCAAGTCTGTTAGTGCCGATGTTATTTTGGAGTACCCCTCTATGAACCTCCACTGGTAGTTGGTCATCCCCAAAAAAACCCTCATGTCATGGACATTCTTTGGTTCAGCCCAGTCCTTGATAGCCTTTACTCTGCTTGGCTCCATCCGTATGTACCCCTGTCCAACGATGTGCCCAAGGAATGGTATCTCTGTCTGAGCGAACACACACTTGGACTTTTTCAAGAACAACCGGTTCTCCCTCAGTGCCTTGAAAACCATTGCCAAGTGTTTCTTATGATCCTCCATGTTATCACTGTAGACCACTATATCATCGAGGTACACCACCACAAATGAGTCCAAGTATGGTCGTAGGACATCATTCATCAAGGTACAAAATGTCGCAGGAGCGTTACATAACCCAAACGGCATAACAAGGAACTCAAAACTGCCATACCTTATTACGATTGAGGTCTTCTTCTCATTTCCTTCGGCAATCCGCACCTGATAGTAACCGTGCCTCAAGTCCAACTTGGAAAACACCCGAGCCTTCGCAAGCTTGTCGAAGCAGTCCATAGCCAATGGCAAAGTATACCTGTTTCTTACCATTTGCTTGTTCAATGCATGGTAGTCACAACACATCCTCAGCTCCTTGCTATCCTTTTTCCATTGGAACAACACTGGAGCCCCATATGGGGACCTTGAAGGCCTAATGAAACTGGCATCAGCTAACTCCTTTAGCTGTCGTTTCAATTCCTCCAACTCTGGTCTGGACAACCGATAAGGTGCTTTAGCTAAGGGTTCCTTCCCTGGTTCAAGCTCAATGCTGTGGTCCACCGCACGCCTTGGTGGAAGTTTCTTTGGAAGCTCATCGGGCATTAGATCTGCATACTCAGCAAGCACATCAGATATTTCGGCTGGAACAAGTGTCCCTTCTTCATCCTCGTTGACCCCTTTGCACACCACCACATATGTTTCCACGCCTGATTCCTTCATGGCTCTTCCCAAGCTTAGTGCAGAAACATGCTGCACATTGACCTCCCTCCTTTGCCTATGTGTTGGAAAAGTCCAAGTCCGTGTCTTCCCAACCAACACCACCTCATTGCAGAAGGTAACAACAATGGCTTTGTTTCCCTTCAAGAAGTCTTGCCCAAGTATCACATCGAAGTCGTTCATCTCCATCACTGTGAAGTCCAAATGACCCGTCCATTCACCTGCTTGCACAGGCACTTCGTGTGCTAATCCTGTCACCTTGGCCTTGGAGTTCACTGCCTTGACTTCCATATTGGATGGAAGAATTGTCAGCCCAATAGCTCTAGCCAATCGTGTCATCATGAGATTATGTGTGGCCCCTGTGTCCACAAGAGCTTGGGTGGTTTTCCCGTGAACCACCAAGTCTATGAATCCCAAGCTGTTCATCCATGCTTTCTCCATGGTCTTGTCAGCTTCACCTGTCATAAGCAACCTTGCTCCACCAGGCCTCATCATGTTTTCTTTTTCATGAGCAACCTTTGCTCTGATACCTCCTGTCATGCCCTCAATCTTTTTTTTTCTAATTGGGCGGGTGCGGCACCACCCAAGTTACTAAGACATTCCATCGTTAGTGACTTCACGGAATACACCTTAACTTTACAACCTTTTATGTGTTTATAATAACGATGCTTTTAAAAACCGTAAACATTCAATAATTATAACAGCATAAACAAATTATCATTGTAATAATCATTTTCTTTTATTATATGATAAATTACAATCGGGAGGGCGACCGCTCGTGCACACCCGCACGGCGGTCCGCCAACCCCCACCGTTAACAAATGTATACAATACAATACACCTTCACTGCCAGCGGGTGGGTGCCCGTGACCTGCACCTGTGTTAATTCCTCCCGGGTAACGTTCGTCCGTGCGCACCTGCACGACGACCTGGTACCGATTCCAATGTATGTGCCCAGCGTTCCGGGCGGGCGGGCGCCCTACACATGCCCCGCTGTCTGCACGCTGTAACTTGTTCCGACGGAAGACTGTTCGTGTACTACTGCACAATGACCCGTAACCATACCGCAGGTATCACCCGAACTATTGGATGGGTGTGCGCCCAACGCACTACCCACAACCCGTATGCGCTATACACCCGATTCTGTTACTCGGCGGACGACCGTATCTACTTGACTCGCGCCCTCCACAAGTTTGTCTACCCGCGGGTACTCCGTTCGGTCGCTGGGTAGGCAGGTATACTTTTCCCGACCCGCACCGGTTCCAAACCCGTTTCACCCGCAACACCTGTGTGTTGTTCCAAACTGCTGTCACACTGTCTTTTGACCGCCCGAACCGGAACTCGTCCTGCACCCGTACTCTACCCGACTTGACGGGTATACCCACAGCGCTTTACCGAGTTTGCCGCTGCGCCAACCCGATCTGCCCTTCACTCGTTCTTCGCCCGGCTCTGCGGGCTCATATGGTTGCACTGTCAAGTGCGCACTTCATATTGAGTCAAGAGATAATCGATATCCTAATGAGCCTCAGCTCTCGCCTTTATATATGTTTGTCAATACGATTTGGAGGGGTGTCGGTTGTGAAGGCCGACCCCCACAATCATATTATAATGCCGCTTTTACATCAAAGCCGATGCCATCCCCATAACGTTTCGCCACCCTTCGACTTTTGACCCACCGTCGGCCTATCCAATAGTCAAGGTTCGACTTAACCATAAGGCAAGCCGCCTTATATGTGGGCGAGCTTCCCATATTGTCGCACTTTATGGTTCGCTCACCCTTTGTCGATTCTAAGCGTTGGAGAGGTGCGCGCCCAAGCGGGGCCACATGTCCGTGCCGAACTCCAAGTCGTCACACCACCTGTCACGCCCCCAAATTTTTTTTTTTCTTATTGGGTGGGTGCGGCACCACCGTGTATGCTTATTTGTTCAATAACCGCACATATGGACTACGCCTTAACCGCCATTAACATGCTTTAACTGTTATCTTATAATGATGTAAAAGCGTTAATCTTCATAATTCATCATAAACCATTCTTAACATTTTCATGTGCAATTAAACCGAATAACAATTGCAAACAATAGTAAAGAATGGGAGGGGCAACTCCCGGTAAAGTCTGCCCAGAATATATTATATCAGATTTTCTTCAATAATACAACAAGTGTGCCGGGCAATGTCCACGGCCAACACTTAAGAATAATTTTACAACAAGGCATAAGTCTGCCTTTTACATACACAATTCTGCACCTTTGCTTATTAGCGGGTACCCACACAGGTCACCCAAGATACTCATACAATTTTGCACCTAACCGTGTATACAACTCCCCTCAACCGAGACCATACTCCACATAACCCAATCCTGAAACATGTGAGAGACCTTCCTTATTTATGCGCATAAAATAATGCGCATTCCTTCAAGCCTTCACATATCACTTGTCCTTATGCGAAGAGGAGCTTAGAGCGAAAGTCGATGAGTGTAATGAGCCTCATGCTCACCCATATATATACGCATCTTCCTCATGTTTCAAAGGGGGTTGCTTAACTTAAAGCCGACCTCCCAAATTAACATATAAGCCCACGTACCATTACATTTATATTATTTTAATTCTCCATCGATATACATGTTCTCTCCATATGATTTAATGGGGGCACATAATCCATGGCCGACCCCATTATCATGCACATATAAGCCCAAGTATATTTCTTATATTATATTTATGTGTTTTTATGAGCCTCCATAAGATCATACGCCCATAAAGTTATGTCGGTCCTCACTTATATTTATTCTTCATCACACATACATCCTCCTTATGTTTTAATGGGGGTGCATTATTCATGGTCGTCCTCCATTAACACACATATAAGCCACATACATGCTTTGGAGGGGTGTCGGTTGTGAAGGCTGACCCCCATAATTACATTATAATGCCCGTTCTTTTCACCAAAACCAACGCCATTTAGATCGAACCGCCATGTTTATCCTTTTGGCAGGTCGGCCTTTGCTATGTGTAAAGCCGCCCATGCCAAAGGTATAACCTTTCGGCCTTGTCCCGTATTGTAACATTCTGCCCGTCGCTCGCTCGTATGCTGCCTCCCTCGTCCGGACTCGTGCTGTCACTCTGCCCGCCGTTCGGGCTCACTACCTGCCTCCGTCCGTTCTTTGATGCCGCCATTACCCGAGCTCGTTCGAACAGAACATCGGGCGCACCCGTGTGCCCCCACCGCCAACGACATATCAACTCGTATTGCCTCACGGTGTTGCCGAGGCGGGTGGGCGCACCTTGCGTGCAGCCCACCGCCAATCGTTATGTACAGACTGTTGCCTCAATGATGTACAGTCCTGTCCATACCGTGCCAACCTGCACATCGTTCGCCGGGGCGGGTGGGCACACCTTGCATGTAGCCCACCGCCAATCGCCATGTATCGACTACTGCCTTAATCGATTACATTCCGCCACCATCACACCCGTATATCCTGCACGATGTTTGCCGGGGCGGGTGGGCGTGCCCGTGCACCGCTCACTGCCGGTTATCATGTGTCTCGCTGCACGATCATCAACCCGCCAATACATACATTGTTGTAAGTCGACGTTGGGTGGGCGGGCACACTCCGTGCACCGCCTTGCCCATGTCTTCAACCTGTAACATAATGCGCTGCCAACCCGTGTTGATACTTCCGTTCAGGTCGTCCGCCCCTCGGACACGGGTCGCCCTCGGGTCGCCCGCCCGTTGTGCGCAGAGCGCCCATTCCATCCATCAACCCGTTTTGCCATATGCCTCGTGTAGCCTCGCCCGGTACCTGTTTACCGCACCCGGGTTGTGCCCACTACCGAATATTTTTTTTTTCTATTGGGCGGGTGTGGCACCACCGTGCATACTATTTATTCAATAAATATGCATATGGACTACGCCTTCTCACATTAACATACTTAATTCAACTTCTTTAATTAAGTAAAAGCATCAATTCTTCATAACCGATCATAACCAATATAATTAATATGCAATGTAAAACCGAACACATAACATTGACACACAATTATAACGGGAGGGGAAACTCCTGCACAAGTTCGCCCACAAGATTTTTATTACACTTTCAAGTATTACAATACAAGTGCACCGGGCATAGAACCCACGGCCTGCACTTAATTTCTGCGTACAACCAAGTGCGCACCATTGTTGTGCGACTTCGCATTAAGTTCGGTATAATTCTTCCTTACGTCCTTGTCGTTTCGGCCTCTCTACACAGTCTGCCGGTAACCGAACTGCACTTCTGTATTACTGCGCATAAGACATGCGCATAACCTTAGAACTGTGCCCTTCACTTGTTTCGTACAAGACTTGAGTCGATTAGTCGATGTTGCAAATGAGCCTCAGCGCTCGCCTTTATATATGCTTGCCACCACAATTTGGAGGGGTGTCTGTTGTGAAGGCCGACCCCCAAAATTGTATTATATGCCCCTTCTCTTTATCAAAGACGACGCTTGTTTAAATTATACGCCCCTTCTTTTCATCAAAGCCAACGCTTGTTTTAAATTATACACCCCTTCTTTTCATCAAAGCCGACGCTTGTTTAAATCGAATCGCCATGTTTGTCCATTTGGCGGGTCGGCCTTTGCTTGTACAAAGCCACCCACGCCAAAGGGTATAACCTTTCGGCCTGTTTCGCATTGTAACATTCTGCCCGTTCGCTCGCTCGTATGCTGCCTCCGTCATCTGAACTCGTGCTGTCGCTCTGCCCGTCATTCGGGCTCACTGCCTGCCTTCGTCCATTCTTCGATGCCGCCATTACCTGAGCTCGTTCGAATAGAACATCGGGCGCACCCATGTGCTCCCACCGCTAACGCCATACCATTCGTATTTTCCGCACGACGCTGCCGGGGCGGGTGGACGCACCTTGCGTGTAGCCAACCGCCAATTGTTATATACAGTCCTGTCCATACTGTGCATACCTACACGTCGTTCGCCGGGGCGGGTGGGCGCAGCTTACGTGCAGCCCACCGCCAATCGCCATGTATCAACTGCTGCCTTAATCGATTACAGTCTGCCACCATCGCACCCGTATATCCTGCACGATGTTTGCCGGGGAGGGTGGGCGTGCCCGTGCACCGCTCACCGCCGGTTATCATGTGTCTCGCTGCACGATCATCAACCCGCCGATACATACTTTGTTGTAAGTTGACGTTGGGCGGGCGGGCACACTCCGTGCACCGCCTTGCCCACGTCTTCAACCTGTAACATAACGCGCTACCAACCCGTGTTGATACTTTCGTTCAGGACGTCCGCCCCTCAGGCGTGGGTCGCCTTCGGGTCGTCCGCCCGTCATGCGCGGAGCGCCCTGTTCCATCCATCAACCTGTTTTCCGCAACGTCTCATGTAGCCTCGTCCGGTACCTGTTCACCGCACCCGGGTCATGCCCACTACCGAATGAAGGTATGTTTTCCCGTCGTGCGGGTCGCCTGCCTGTCGTACGGGGCACCCGGTTTGCGAGGGCGTAACATCCTCCTCCACCTGAAAACGTTGTCGTCCTGACAACACTTCATCCCAGTAGCTCATTACCAAGATCATCAGCAACCATAATGTAGATTCCTCCATAAACGATCCTGCCTCCATCAGGTCACCAAACTGCTCATGTATATTGTCAAGTGTTACACACCTTCACTGTGTGCCAACACTTGCTTTACGATCCCATGCCCAGGTCCATGGAAACCCCATCTTTCTGCAGCATGTTGGGATCATCATACCTGCTCAATTATGCCGAGGGCCCACTGCCTTGAGAAACCAACAATGAGCCCGTCCTCTATGTCATCTAAGAAGATAGAAAGGCCAGGAAGTTTCCTCCCTGACTCTCATCCACCCATGTGTGGGATTGATGTTGTGTCCTTAAATATCTATGCACAGCTTCAATCTCTTTCTTGCTACACCCAAGTTCTCCTAACTTGTCTTTTGTCAATTGAAAGTCGTATATGCCCATGGCATATCTGCAAAAGTCTACTATTCCTGTCGGGTCTCTCCCTTCATAGCCTTCACCCTTCCTTGCTCCTGAAGTAGTGCTCAGACCTGCCTCATGCGCAACCTCTTTGTGAAGACCATTAGTGGAAGATATTCCTAACAAGCCCTTCCAAGTACGGGAGGCTTTCTCTTTATTCCTCTCGCCCTTCTTTCCTGCTTTTGCCATAAAGTCAATGAATTTTCGTTCTTTTGTGGTTTGGACTATATTCCCAAGTCCTCTTTCTTCCACATCCGCATGCTTCACATTTGGATCCTTGGGATATAGAGTTATAGAAGTCATCCTTGGTCTGTATCCCAAACAACTTCTCCTACTCATTGGTACCATCATGTTCTTCCCTTCAGCGGTGATTAAGAGGAGGTCCCGGTTCATCATTGGTATGGCCTATGTAAGTCTCATGAAGTCCAACCCCAACACCATAGAATGATCATCCATGTCCATGACTCTTAAATCTAGCTTTCCAAACCATGATCCGACCCTTATCTGAGTATTTTCCAATATACCATCAACAGCTTTGATGGGAGAGTTAACCGCTTTGAAAGCGCTACTCTCCTTCTCCATTTTCGCTTTCTTCCCAAAAGATCTCATAGCCTTCCTACTCACGAAGCTATGAGTAGCTCTCATATCAATCAAAGCCACCAATCTTTTGCCTTTCACGGTTGCCTGCACAAAACTTAACTTCAAGGAACCATCTTCCCTTATCGGGTTCGTCTTGCGCCTTATCTTGGAAATTTGCTTCAAAAATTCATCCTCAGAGGTGTCGATGGACTTATGCTCCTTTTTGACATGCCTCTTGAGGTACCTTACTTCCTCATCTGGTTTTTCCGGGGAACTCGGCCTTGGTTCGGCTTGCTCTGTCTCAAGCTTTCCTTCCACCGCGTTCTGTTCAAATGTATCACCCAATGGCTCATCGACCAAGTCCATGGAGCTAAACTTCCGGATATCCCTAGGATGTTCACGGTAGTGAGCTTCCAACTTGTCAATATAGTCGAGTTCTTCTTGTTTAATTACGACCACCTTCTTACCAAGAAGTCTCCTCTTTATTTCTTCCTCGATTTGCTTGACTTCCATTTCCACTTTAGATCTTTCCTTCCTCAGCCGGGTCATTTCATCGAAGAGCTCTTGAAGACTCAATCTACTTTGGTGGATTTCTTCATCAAACCCATCGAGTTCAACACTTGTCGTACTTTCGCATTGACTTCTGAGTTCTTCCAGCTCTTTCCTAAGTTCCGAACAGCTTTCTCGAATCTTCATATTCTCGGCTTGCATCGCAACCCAGCTAGAGCTCCATCTACCCATGTGTTCCAATAATTCGTACGGGAGTGCTTTGACTATGTTGTGGTCACCTTCGTCCACCATCTTGGCTTTGTCAACCTTCTCCATATTTCTGCGGATGCCTGCTTTAGATCAAGCAGATTCACCTTCAATTTTCATCTCGGATATCCAAGTCCTCATGAGCAACCCTGCTCTGATATCAGAGCAGGGTTGCTCGTGAAGACTTGGATATCCAAGCTGAAAATTGAAGGTGAATCTGCTTGATCTAAAGTAGATATCCGTAGAAATATGGAGAAGGCCGACAAAGTTTCTACAAGTGGCACAGTGGAAATACCCCTCTTTAGGAAGCTGGGTTATGACATCATGGAAGAACTTGAAGAGGAATTACTTGTGGAAACGGAGAGGCTAAGACAAGCATTTACAAACTGTGGCAAGGGGTTGACCGAAACAAAGAAAGGTCTTCGAGCCATAGTGAAAAAGGGGGCCTCGAAATTTGATGAAGAAGAAGCCCTTCGACTTACAAGAAAAGGAATGTCGCTGGAAGCAAAGCTCAAGGAGCTAAGTACGAGACATGCCTTGAACCAGAAAAAATAGGATTGTTTAATCCTTGAAAAGCACCTCTAGGCCTTGAGGGATGAAATCAAGTCCAGGAAGAAACAAAAGAAAGAGAACGAGGAAGGAACCTCGCAAATTCAAGAACACATGGTAATAGAGGTCTCTTCTACTGGTGATCACCACGACAAGGCTGCAAGTGAAGAAGGGCCTAGCGCTACTTCAAAGGCAGAAGTGGATGAAGACCACAAAGAAGGTGACCCGGAAAGAAATGGATTAGAGTATGTTCAGATGAAGATTGGTGAGACCGAGGTACTCGCCATGATCGATAGTGGAGCTTCAAATAACTTCATGAGCGAAGAAACCGCAAGGAGACTTGGGCTGAAACTTGTGCTAGCGGAAGCACAAATGAAGACCATAAACTCTCCCCCAACAACGATCCTTAGCATAGCTGAAAAAGTGGACACCATACTTGGTGAGTGGTCTGGGAAAGTGGACTTCACCATAGTACGGATTGATGACTATGAGGCTGTGTTGGGGATGGAATTCATGAAGCAATTCGAAGCTATGGTAGTGCCACATCTGAGGAAGCTCTTCATTTATGATGGAAGGGAGGATATGCCCATCGGTGTTCCTACCATGGATGTAACAAAGCCTGAGCATAAACTAGGAGGTATGCAGATGGAGGACAAGGAAAAAACGAACAAGCGGTTGTCTACCATGGAGACAAAGCTTGCAGAACAGGCACTAGTCATCCAATCGCTCTCAGATAGCATCTTGTACTTGTCAAGAAGGCTAGAGATGGTAGAAGACGATGACGATGAGCAAGATGTATATGTCAGACCGAACATCTAGAAGGAAGATCGGGAAGCATATCTACGGTGGATGGAGGTTGAGGATCTAGACAGATGGATCAAACTGATTAGTGAGGGAGAGCCACCCAGCTCATCTCCCTTTCTATATTCTTAGATGATATGTAGGACGGGCTCATTGTTGGCTTCTCAAGGCAGTGGGCCCTCGGCATAATTGAGCAGGTATGATGATCCCAACATGCGGCAGAAAGATGGGGTTTCCATGGACCTGGGCATGGGATCGTAAAGAAAGTGTTGGCACATAGTCAAAGTGTGTAACACTTGACAATATACATGAGCAGTTTGGTGACCTGATGGAGGCAGGATCGTTTAAGGAGGAGTCTACATTATGGTTGTTGATGATCTTGGTAATGAGCTACCGGGATGAAGTGTTGTCGGGACGACAACGTTTTCGAGTGGAGGAGGATTTTATGCCCTGGAAAACCGGGCGCCCCGTACGACAGGAAAACATACCTTCATTCGGCAGTGGGCACGACCCGGGCGTAGTGAACAGGTACTGGGCTAGGCTACACGAGACGTTGCGGCAAACAGGTTGATGGACGGAACAGGGCGCTCCGCGCACGACGGGCGGACGACCTGAGGGCGACCCGCGCTTGAGGGGCGGACGACCTAAACGGAAGTATCAACACGGGTTGGCAGCGCGTTGTGTTACAGGTTGAAGACGTGGGCAAGGCGGTGCACGGAGTGCGCCCGCCCGCCCAATGTCGACTTACAGCAATGTATGTATCGGCGGGTTGATGATCGTACAGTGAGACACATGATAACCGGTGGTGAGCGATGCACGAGCATGCCCACCTGCCCTGGCAAACATCGTGCAGGATATACGGGTGTGATGGTGGCAGACTATAATCGATTAAAGCAGCAGTCAATACATGGCGATTAGCAGTGGGCTGTACGCAAGGTGCGCCCATCCGCCCCGAAAAACGACGTGCATGTTGGCACGGTATGGACAGGACTGTACATGATTGAGGCAGCGGTCTGTACATAACAATTGGCGGTGGGCTGCACGCAAGGTGCGTCCACCGGCCCCGACAGCGTCGTGCGGAAAATACGAGTGGTATGGCGTTGGTGGTGGGAGCACATGGGTGCGCCCGATGTTCTATTCGAACGAGCTCAGGTAATGGCGGCATCGAGGAATGGACGAAGGCAGGCAGTGAGCCCGAATGACGGGCAGAGCGACAGCACGAGTTCGGATGACGGAGGCAGCATACGAGCGAGCGAACGGGCAAAATGTTACAATGCGAAACAGGCCGAAAGGTTATACCCTTTGGCGTGGGTGGCTTTGTACAAGAAAAGGCTGACCCGCCAAATGGACAAACATGGCGGTTCGATTTAAACAAGCGTCGGCTTTGATGAAAAGAAGGGGCGTATAATTTAAAAAAAGCGTCGGCTTTGATGAAAAGAAGGGGCGTATAATTTAAACAAGCGTCGGCTTTGATGAAAAGAAGGGGCGTATAATACAATTTTGGGGGTCGGCCTTCACAACCGACACCCCTCCAAATTGTGTTGGCAAGCATATATAAAGGCGAGTGCTGAGGCTCATCGCACTTTGTCACAAGCTTTCATCGCATGCTGCCCGCTACCATTTTAGCTCGCCCGAGAGTCAACTGTAACCTGTTTGCTGAGTTGGGTAGCTGCACCCGCGTCCAAACTTGCTGCAGCTCGTCCGTAGCCCATTGTCGTTCGCCGGATGTCGCAGCTCGCTTAATAGTTCGTCGTCCAAGTGTCAGAGGTTCGCCCATCGTTGTGCCAAAACGCGCCTGTCATTGTGCACGGGGCGCTCGCGCCATCGTGCACGCCTGCCCGAGATCCGAGGGCGTTACATCCCTGTCACGCCCCCAATCTTTTTTTTTTCTATTGGGCAAGTGCGGCACCACCGTGCATACTATTTATTCAATAAATATGCATATGGAATATGCCTTCTCACATTAGCATACTTAATTCAACTTCTTTAATTAAGTAAAAGCATTAATTCTTCATAACCGATCATAACCAATATAATTAATATGCAATGTAAAACTGAACACATAACATTGACACACAATTATAATGGGAGGGGCAACTCCCGAATGAGTTCGCCCACAAGATTTTTATTACACTTTCAAGTATTACAATACAAGTGCGCCGGGCGTAGAACCCACGACCTGCACTTAATTTATGAGTACAACAGGCATAGAACAGCCTTTAATATTATACCCCCTTCTACAACCAAGTGCGCACCACCGTTGTGTGACTTTGCATTAAGTCCGGTATAATTCTGCCTTACGTCCTTGTCGTTTCGGCCTCTCTACACAGTCTGCCCGATAACCGAACTGTACTTCTGTATTACTGCGCATAAGACATGCGCATAACCTTAGAACTGCGCCCTTCACTTGTTTCATTCAAGACTTGAGTCGATTGGTCGATGTTGCCAATGAGACTCAGCGCTCGCCTTTATATATGCTTGCCAACACAATTTGGAGGGGTGTCGGTTGTGAAGGCCGACCCCCAAAATTGTATTATATGCCCCTTCTTTTTATCAAAGCCAACGCTTGTTTAAATTATACGCCCCTTCTTTTCATCATAGCTGACGCTTGTTTAAATCGAACCGCTATATTTTTCCATTTGGCGGGTCGGCCTTTGTTTGTGCAAAGCTGCCCACACCAAAGGGTATAACCTTTCGGCCTGTTTCGCATTGTAACATTCTGCCCGTTCGCTCGCTCGTATGCTGCCTCCATCATCCGAACTCGTGTTGTCGCTCTGCCCGCCATTCGGGCTCACTGCCTGCCTTCGTCCATTCTTCGATGCTGCCATTACCCGAGCTTGTTCGAACAAAACATCGGGCGCACCCGTGTGCTCCCACCGCCAACACCATACCACTCGTATTTGCCGCATGACGCTACCGGGGTGGGTGGGCGCACCTTGCGTGTAGCCCACCACCAATTGTTATCTATAGACCGCTGCCTCAATCATGTACAGTCCTGTCCATACCGTGCCAACCTGCACGTCATTCACCGGGGCGGGTGGGCGCATCTTGCGTGCAGCCCACCGCCAATCGCCATGTATCGACTGCTACCTTAATCGATTACAATCCGCCACCATCGCACCTGTATATCCTGCACGATGTTTGCTAGGGCGGGTGGGCGTGCCCGTGCACCGCTCACCATCGGTTATCATGTGTCTTGCTACACGATCATCAACCCGCCGATACATACATTGTTGTAAGTCGATGTTGGGCAAGCAGGCGCACTCCATGCACTGCCTTGCCCACGTCTTCAACCTGTAACATAATGCGCTACCAACCCGTGTTGATACTTCCGTTCAGGTCGTCCGCCCCTCGGGCACGGGTCGCCCTCGAGTCATCCACCCGTCGTGTGCAGAGCGCCCTGTTCTGTCCATCAACTTGTTTGCCGCAACATCTCGTGTAGCCTCGCCCGGTACCTGTTCATCGCGCCTGGGTCGTGCCCACTGCCGAATGAAGGTATGTTTGCCCGTTGTGCAGGTCGCCCGCCCGTCGTGCAGGGCGCCCGGTTTATCAGGGTGTAACATCCTCCTCCACCAGAAAACATTGTCGTACCGACAACACTTCATCCCGGTAGCTCATTACCAAGATCATCAACAACCATAATGTAGACTCCCCCATAAACGATCCTGCCTCCATCAGGTCACCAAACTGCTCATGTATATTTTCAAGTGTTACACACCTTGACTATGTGCCAACACTTGCTTTACGATCCCATGCCCAGGTCCATGGAAACCCCATATTTCTGCCGCATGTTGGGATCATCATACCTGCTCAATTATGCCGAGGGCCCACTGCCTTGAGCAGCCAACAGTGAGCCCATCCTCCATGTCATCTAAGAAGATAGACAAGGGAGATGAGCTTGGTGGCTCTCCCTCACTAATCAGTTCGATCCATTTTTCTGGATCCTCAACCTCCATCCGCTGTAGATATGCTTCTGGATCTTCCTTCTGGATGTTTGGTCTCACATATACATCGTCCTCATCGTCATTGTCTTCTACCATCTCTAGCCTTCTTGAAAAGTCCAAGATGCTATCTAAGAGCGATTGGATGACGAGTGCCTATTCTGCAAGCTTTGTCTCCATGGTAGACAACCACTTGTTCTGTTTTTCCTTGTCCTCCATCTACATACCTCCTAGTTTATGATCAGTCTTTGTTACACCCACGGTAGGAACACCGATGGGCATATCCTCCCTTCCATCATAAATGAAGAGCTTCCTCAGATGTGGCACTCCCATAGCTTCGAATTGCTTCATGAATTCCATCCCCAACACAGCCTCATAGTCATTAATCCGTACTATGGTGAAGTCCACTTTCCCAGACCACTCACCAAGTATCGTGTCCACTTTTTCAGCTATGCCAAGGATCGCTATCGGGGGAGAGTTGACGGTCTTCATATGTGCCTCCACTAGCACAAATTTTAGACCAAGTCTCCTTACGGGTCTTCGCTCATAAAATTGTGTGAAGCCCCACTGTCAACCATCATGAGTACCTCTGCTCCACCAATCTTCATGCGCACATATTCCAGTCAGTTTCTTTCCAGATTCCTCCTAGAAGTTATTTCCATAGTGGCAGAGGCTCCGAGGGTCTGCTTCATCCCCACAGAAGCATTTTCCTCTTCTTCCTCTTGCGTAGCAGCGGCCACTTTTGGTTTAGAAGGGCAATTCTTAACCATATGTGGCCCTGCACATAACCAGCACTTCAAAGGTTTCTTCTCCTTCGGAGCATTATCCGACTTTGAAGCATCTTCCTTTTTCTTTTCTTTTGGCTTATCAGACTTCTTTTTCTCATTAGAAGTCTCATCGTAATGATCCACGAGCCTGTCAACCACAGCGAAGGCCTCTTCAAGCGTCCTAATTTTTTGTCTCTTCACCTCATTACGAGCCCAAGGCTTCAACCCAATAATAAAATTGAAAACCTTGTCCTTCTCGTCCATGTCGGGAAGTTCCAATACTGCGCTTGAATACTATTGCTGATAGGTTTGTAGGCTTCCGGTTTGTTTGATGAACTTAATCTTTGTCCTTGCCTCCCACGTTTCATCTTGAGGACTGAAATGGAACTACAAGGCTTTCTTCATGTCCTCCCATGAAGTGATGTCGTCAACACTACCATTAGTAATCTGATCGGCCCTCCTTCACCACCACATATTGGCATCATTAGTTAGGAACTAGGCGGCTACCTTGACTTGTGCCTCTCCTCTAGGTAGGTTCAACCGTTCTAGGTATTGCTCCATGTCCCATAAGAAGTTTCCAAGAACCTTTGCGCTCCTCGTGCCGTCATAAGACTCCGGTTGCTTGACCTTTACATGGGGCACTCCTCCACCTAAGCTGTGCCTCAGGACCCTTTTTAATACCGCAATCTCATCTTGGGCTTCCTCAAGAGCCTTGTTTGCTTTGTCAAGAGTCTCCTTCAAGTTCACGATCTCTACAAGACCCTAATCTCTTGATTCCTCGACCTCTTTGACCCTTCCTTCAAGCTGCGTACACAAGAAATCGGTGTACTCAAATTGTGTCTTGAGCTCATCATGCTGCGTCCAGAGTTCTTCAAGTTCCTCTTTGACCTTTGAGAGGGTCTCTCGTTCCTTGTTAACTGAACCCACCTCTTGGTTCCAAGAGTTCTCCAAAGTCTCCATCCTCCTGATTACTTTGTCAATGAACTCAAGGGTTGTATCCCTCACCGCGTCCTTCATCGTATGGCTAGACTCGACTTGAGAGTTAGCTGCCATCTTCTTGTTCTTTTGTGACCTGGTGTCGACCATTCACCGTCTTCCCCAATTCACCTGCAAAAGCTTTGCCGAGCAACCTGGCTCTTGTACCACCTGTCATGCCCCCAATCTTTTTTTTTCTATTGGGCGGTTGCGGCACCACCGTGCATACTATTTATTCAATAAATATGCATATGGACTATGCCTTCTCACATTAGCATACTTAATTCAACTTCTCTAATTAAGTAAAAGCATTAATTCTTCATAACCGACCATAACCAATATAATTAATATGCAATGTAAAACTGAACACATAACATTGACACACAATTATAATGGGAGGGGCAACTCCCGAACGAGTTCGCCCACAAGATTTTTATTACACTTTCAAGTATTACAATACAAGTGCACCGGGCATAGAACCCACGGCCTGCACTTAATTTCTGCATACAACAGGCATAGAACAACCTTTAATATTATACCCCCTTCTACAACTAGGTGTGCACCACCGTTGTGCGACTTCGCATTAAGTCTGGTATAATTCTGCCTTACAACCTTGTCGTTTTGGCCTCTCTACATAGTTTGCCCGATAACCAAACTGCACTTCTATATTACTACACATAAGACATGTGCATAACCTTAGAATTGCGCCCTTCACTTGTTTCGTTCAAGACTTGAGTTGATTGGTTGATGTTTCCAATGAGCCTCAGTGCTCGCCTTTATATATGCTTGCCAACACAATTTGGAGGGGTGTCGGTTGTGAAGGCCGACCCCCAAAATTGTATTATACGCCCCTTCTTTTTATAAAGCCGATGCTTGTTTAAATTATACGCCCCTTCTTTTCATCAAAGCCGACGCTTGTTTTAAATTATACGCCCCTTCTTTTCATCAAAGCCGACGATTGTTTAAATCGAACGGCCATGTTTGTCCATTTGGCGGGTCAGCCTTTGCTTGTGCAAAGCCGCCCACACCAAAGGGTATAACCTTTCGGCCTGTTTCACATTGTAACATTCTGCCCGTTCGCTCGCTCGTATGCTGCCTCCGTCGTCCGAACTCATGCTGTCGCTCTGCTCGTCGTTCGGGCTCACTGCCTGCCTTCGTCCGTTCTTCGATGCCGCCATTACCCGAGCTCGTTCGAACAGAACATCGGGCGCACCCGTGTGCTCCCACCGCCAACGCCATACCACTCGTATTTGCCGCACGACGCTGCCGGGGCGGGTGGGCGCACCTTGCGTGTAGCCCACCGCCAATTGTTATGTACAGACCGTTGTCTCAATCATGTATAGTCCTGTCCATACCGTGCCAACCTGCACGTCTTTCGCCGGGGCTGGTGGGCGCATCTTGCGTGCAGCCCACCGCCAATCGCCATGTATCGGCTGCTGCCTTAATCAATTACAGTCTGCCACCATTGCACACGTATATCCTACACGATGTTTGCCGGGGCGGGTGGGCGTGCCTGTGCACCGCTCACCGCCGGTTATCATGTGTCTCGCTGCACGATCATCAACCCACCGATACATACATTGTTGTAAGTCGACGTTGGGCGGGCGGGCGCACTCCATGCACCACCTTGCCCATGTCTTCAACCTGTAACATAATGTGCTGCCAACCCATGTTGATACTTCTGTTCAGGTCATCCGCCCCTAGGGCGCGGGTAACCCTTGGGCCGTCCGCCCATCATGCGCGGAGCGCCCTGTTCCGTCCATCAACCTGTTTGCCACAACGTCTCGTGTAGCCTCGCCCGATACCTGTTCACCGTGCCCGGGTCGTGCCCACTGACGAATGAAGGTATGTTTGCCTGTCGTGCGGGTCGCCCACCCATCGTGCGGGGCGCCCGGTTTGCCAGGGTGTAACATCCCTGTCATGCCACAAATCTTTTTTTTTTCTTATTGGGCGGGTGCGGCACCACCGTGTATGCTTATTTGTTCAATAACCGCACATATGGACTACGCCTTAATCGACATTAATATGCTTTAACTGTTATCTTATAACCATGTAAAAGCGTTAATCTTCATAATTCATCATAAACCATTCTTAACATTTCCATGTGCAATTAAACTAAATAACAATTGCAAACAACAGTAAAGAATGGGAGGGGCAACTCCCAGTAAAGTCTGCCCACAATATATATTATGAATCTCTTTCAATAATACAACCATACAAGTGTGCCGGGAAAATTCCACGGCCAACACTTAGAATTATTACAACAAGGCTTCAGACTGCCTTTTACATACACAATTATGCACCTTTGCCTATGAGCGGGTACCCACACGGGTCACCCAAGATACTCATACAATTCTGCACCCAACCGTGTATACAACTCCCTCAACCGAGACCATAATCCTCATAACCCAAATCTGAAACATGCGAGTTACTTCCTCATTCATGCGCATAAGAGAATGCACATTCCTTAAGGCCTTCGCATATCCCTCTTCTCCTTATGCGAAGAGGACTTATGAGCGAAAGTTGATGTTGAAATGAGCCTCATGCTCCACATATATATACGCTCCTTTCATGTGATAAAGGGGGGGGTGCATAACCATGGCCGACCCCACCTTATTCCACACAAAGCCCACGTATGTGTCATACATGCCCACACATAAGTCATGTCGGCCTTATTTTATTATACGTGCTCACTCCATATGCTTTATGGCCGACATGTCATTTCATATATGAGCCCATGTATTTTTATGTTATATTATTTTATTACATTTTTATTCCCACGCATATTTATATATGTGTATAAGCCATGTAACATGTTTATATATGTTACATTTTCTTATTTAATTAATCCATGTCATCCACATGATATGCTTATGTGTTTATTCATTGCTCCAAATGAGCCCAAGCTTTTATGTTTATATGTACTCCATTGTGGGTTTATGGAAGGGTGTCTAGCCTTAAGGCTGACCCCTATATGCCCACAACATACATAATAATGCGTCGACTTCACTCCATTTATCAACGTATATAAACTGTATTCAACACTTAATTTTATTTTAAGTGTTTTCCCTTGTTGCTTCCTAAATGTCGCACATTATCGTCGTAACATAACCGCAGTCCGCTCGCTGTAACGTCGCATGCTGCACGGTACTGTTTCAGCTCGCTCGAGCCTCAACCGTAACCTGTTTGCCGAGTCGGGTAGCTGCACCTGTGTCCAAACTTGCTGCAGCTCGTCCGCAGCCTGCCGTCATTCGCCGGATGTCGCAGCTCGCCCAACAGTTCGTTGCTCGCCGTGCACGGGTCGCGGCGCCTGCCCTTCGTGCACGGGTCATCCACGGGTCGCCAGCCCGTCGTGCAGGGGCATCCGCCCGTCGTGCGGGGCGCCCACCCATCGTTCAACTGCCGTGTGAAGGAGTTTTTCCCTTCGTATGGGGCGCCCGCCCGCCGTTGTGTGCCTGCCCGGTTTGCCAGGGCGTTACATCCTCCTCCACACGAAAACGTTGTCGTCCTTGAAAACATACCATCCTGGTGGCTCTCCGCCAAGATCGTCATCTCAATGATCATCATGTGAACTCATGCCACGATACTCCAGCATAATGTAAACACCTCCCTGTCCACTTTGCGACCCCATGTCTAAACTAGTTGGGTAGCTAATCCAACCATCACGCCCAATCCATGAGAGTGAACATACTCATGTCTCCATCAACTGTTTCTCGAACATCAGCCACATCCTCATCTCATCAAGAATCCATAAGTGTAAAGTGGTTGAGTCTCAGCTCAACCTATGCCCAAGTGCACCACCAAGGCATCATCATCATCATCGTGATCTCATCACCTCATAGTGTCTCATCGATCCTCCACATCAAGTCACTCTTCCAAGCCATGCCCATACACGTAATTTGGAAGTATGCATCCCATACTGCATCAAAGTCTCCTGACCTCATCTCCTCAATGCATCAGATCTCCAAGTCCACCATGTATGAAGTCCCTAAAGTCACGATCATCTCATGTCATCATGAGCTCTATAAACCATCCCCAACCAACACCTCAGCAAGCATACAAGTCTTGGCCAAAAGGTCCCTGCAAGATGCCTCAGCTCTCCATGTAGTAGGAATGCTCCATAGTCGCTCACAACTCCATCCAAGTCCCCAACCTGATGTCGATGCCTAAGTTGCCCATGTAGTCCAACCAAGTAGACTCATCACAACAATCGGTCATCCTCATCCAAGCTGCTATCTTCGGTTTAGTGAACTCGGTCACCAACCTCATCATTAAGTCATGTCATGAGTTTCCTCCATCATAGCTCCTCCACCTAAGTGTCACCAAGACTTGCTCTTGGTCTCGGCCATGAGAAGTCCACCCAAAACATCATCAAGTGTGTGCCCTTTTAAACTGTCCATGAGTCATGCCGGTCACTTAGCCATGTGGCTAAAGCACAACCGAATCATTCACAATGATCATCAAGTTCCACCCTTGTCACGGGTCTTTGTACCTTCTGCCACAAGGTCACAATCAACCCCAACAAGTCCTGCAAACATCAACAATCCTTGCTTCTCCATACAAGGTTCCACCATAAACATCAATGGTAAGATGCTCCATAGCATCGGCAAATTGACTTTGCCCTTCCATGCGCACGGTCCATCTACCAAATGTCCAAATGAAACACATGTATCAAAGGTACTTACATCATCACGAGGTTCCTCCATGAGAGCACCCTCGTTCATATATGTATGAAAACTACACGAACCTGGTCCAACTTGATCAAGTTCAAGTCCATCCTCGGTCACGGTCATGTCTGCAACATCTTCGGTCATCAAAACTTCCTCTTCCTCGGTAGTGCAATCCGCAACCTTGTTTTGCTCCATTGTCCAAGCAAGTTGAAGAAGTTCATCTTCAACGTTCTTCTCCAAGACTGCAAGCTCTTCATGAATCCGGGGATGCTCTTTCATCAACCGCTTCAACCTGTATAAGGTAAGCAAGAGCTTCCCTTCGCCTTCTTCCAAGCTTGTCATGCCTTGTACCTCGTCTTCCCCGGCTCGTACTTCGTCCAAACGCCCAAACCATGTATACCTGTTCATACGCAGTCCCACTTGTCCACCTGACAAGTGCCCAAATCATATGCCCAGCATGTAATACCATATGCACTACTCCACGACACCCGGTTCCAACCTTTACCAGCTTTACCAAGTCCCTGCAACCATGAACCGACCCTTGTCATGTGAAAACAGCTTCCTTCACTTCGCAAGTACCTGCTTCCACTGTCATGAGTAACCCTGCTCACCAGCTCTAGACCGAGCTCTGATACCACCTGTCATGCCCCCAATCCTTTTTTTTTCTTATTGGGCGGGTGCGGCACCACCGTGTACACTTATTTGTTCAATAACCGCACATATGGACTACGCCTTAACCGACATTAACATGCTTTAACTGTTATCTTATAACCATGTAAAAGCGTTAATCTTCATAATTCATCATAAACCATTCTTAACATTTCCATGTGCAATTAAACCGAATAACAATTGAAAACAACAGTCAAGAATGGGAGGGGCAACTCCCGGTAAAGTCTGCCCACAATATATATTATGAATCTCTTTCAATAATACAACCATACAAGTGTGCCGGGCAAAGTCCACGGCCAACACTTAGAATTATTACAACAAGGCTTCAGACTGCCTTTTACATACACAATTATGCACCTTTGCCTATGAGCGGGTACCCACATGGGTCACCCAAGATACTCATACAATTCTGCACCCAACCGTGTATACAACTCCCTCAATCGAGACCATACTCCTCATAACCCAAATCTGAAACATGCGAGTTACTTCCTCATTCATGCACATAAGAGAATGCGCATTCCTTAAGGCCTTCGCATATCCCTCTTGTCCTTATGCGAAGAGGACTTATGAGTGAAAGTTGATGTTGAAATGAGCCTCATGCTCCACATATATATACGCTCCTTTCATGTGATATAGGGGGGGGTGCATAACCATGGCCGACCCCACCTTATTCCACACAAAGCCCACGTATGTGTCATACATGCCCACACATAAGTCATGTCGGCCTTATTTTATTATACGTGCTCACTCCATATGCTTTATGGCCGACATGTCATTTCATATATGAGCCCATGTATTTTTATGTTATATTATTTTATTACATTTTTATTCCCACGCATATTTATATATGCGTATAATCCATGTAACATGTTTATATATGTTACATTTTCTTATTTAATTAATCCATGTCATCCACATGATATGCTTATGTGTTTATTCGTTGCTCCAAATGAGCCCAAGCTTTTATGTTTATACGTACTCCATTGTGGGTTTATGGAAGGGTGTCTAGCCTTAAGGCTGACCCCTATATGCCCACAACATACATAATAACGCGTCGGTTTCACTCCATTTGTCAACGTATATAAACCATATTCAACACTTAATTTTATTTTAAGTGTTTTCCCTCATTGCTTCTGAAATGTCACACATTATCATCGCAACATAACCGCAGTCCGCCTGCTGTAACGTCGCATGCTGCTTGCTACCGTTTTAGCTCTCCCGAGCCTCAACTGTAACCTGTTTTCCGATTCGGGTAGCTGCACCTGCGTCCAAACTTACTGCATCTCGTCCGCAGCTTGCCGTCGTTCGTTGGATGTCGCAGCTCGCCCAACAGTTCGTTGCTCGCCGTGCATGGGTCGCGGCGCCCGGGGTGCCCGCCCGTCGTGCACGAGTCGTCCAAGGGTCACCCGCCCATCATGCGGGGGTGTCCGCCCGTCGTGCGGGGTGCTCGCCCATCGTTCAACCACCGTGTGAAGGAGTTTTTCCCATCGTGCGGGGCGCCCGCCCGCCGTCGTGTGCCTGCCCCGTTTGCCAGGGTGTTACATCCCTGTCACGCACCCAATCTTTTTTTTTCTTAATTGGGCGGGTGCGGCACCGCCCAAGTTACTAAGACATTCCATCGTTAGTGACTTCACAGACTACGCCTTAACTTTACAACCTTTTATGTGTTTATAATAACAATGCTTTTAAAAACCATAAACATTCAATAATTATAACAGCATAAACAAATTATCATTGTAATAATCATTTTCTTTTATTATATGATAAATTACAATCGGGTGGGCGACCGCCTGTGCACACCCGCACGACAGTCCGCCAACCCCCACCGTTAACCAATGTATACAATACAATACACCTTCGCTACCGGCGGGTGGGTGTCCGTGACCTACACCTATGTTAATTCCTCCCGAGTAACATTCGTCCGTGCGCACCTGCACGACGACCTGCTACCGATTCCAATTTATGTGCCCAGTGTTCCGGGCGGGCGGGCGCCCTACGCATGCCCCGCCGTCTACACACTGTAACCTGTTCCGATGGAAGACTTTTCGTGTACTACTACATGATGACCCGTAACCATACCACAGGTATCGCCCGAACTATTGGACGGGAATGCTCCCAGCGCACTACCCACAACCCGTATGCGCTATACACTCGATTCTGTTACTCGGCGGTCGAGCGTATCTACTTGAATCGCGCCCGCCACAAGTCTGTCTACCCGCGGGTACTCTGTTCGGTCGCTGGGTAGGCGGGTATACTTTGCCTGACCCGCACCAGTTCCAAACTTGTTTCACCCACAACACCCGTACGCTATTCCAAACTGCTTTCACACCATCCGTTGACCGTCCGAACCCGAACTTGTCCTGCACCCGTACTCTACCCAACTTGACGGGTATGCCCGCGGTGCTTTACCGAGTTTGCCACTGCGCTAACCTGATCTGCCCTTCACTCCTTCTTCGCCCAGCTCTGCGGGCTCATATGCTTGCGCTTTCAAGTGCGCACTTCATATTGAGTCAAGAGATAATCGATATCCTAATGAGCCTCAGCTCTCGCCTTTATATATGTTTGTCAATAAGATTTGGAGGGGTGTCGGTTGTGAAGGCCGATCCCCACAACCATATTATAATGCCCCTTTTACATCAAAGCCGACGCCATACCCATAACATTTCGCAACCCTTCGACTTTTTACCCACCGTCGGCCTATCCAATAGTCAAGGGTCAGCTTAACCATAAGGCAAGCCGCCTTATATGTGGGCGAGCTTCCCATATTGTCTCACTTTATGGTTCGCTCGCCCTTTGTCGATTCTAAGTGTTGGAGAGGTGCGCGCCCAAGAGGGGCCACATGTCCGTGCCGAACTCCAAGTCGTCACACCTATCATGCCCCCAATCTTTTTTTTTTTCTATTGGGCGGGTGCGGCACCACCGTGCATACTATTTATTCAATAAATATGCATATGGACTACGCCTTCTCACATTAACATACTTAATTCAACTTCTTTAATTAAGTAAAAACATCAAATCCTCATAACCGATCATAACCAATATAATTAATATGCAATGTAAAACCGAACACATAACATTGACACACAATTATAATGGGAGGGGCAACTCCCCAACGAGTTCGCCCACAATATTTTTATTACACTTTCAAGTATTACAATACAAGTGCACCAGGCATAGAACCCACGGCCTGCACTTAATTTTTGCATACAACAGGCATAGAACAACCTTTAATATTATACCCCCTTCTACAACCAAGTGCGCACCACTGTTGTGCGACTTCGTATTAAGTCCGGTATAATTTTGCCTTACGTCCTTATCGTTTCGGCCCCTCTACACAGTCTGCCCGATAACCGAACTACACTTCTGTCTTACTGTGCAAATGAGCCTCAGCGCTCGCCTTTATATATGCTTTCCAACAGAATTTGGAGTGGTGTCGGTTGTGAAGGCCGACCCCCAAAATTGTATTATACGCCCCTTCTTTTCATCAAAGCCGATGCTTGTTTAAATTATATGCCCCTTCTTTTCATCAAATCCGACGCTTGTTTTAAATTATATGCCCCTTCTTTTCATCAAAGTCGATGCTTTTTTAAATCGAACCGCCATGTTTGTCCATTTGGCGGGTCGGCCTTTGCTTGTGCAAAGCCGCCCACGCCAAAGGGTATAACCTTTCGGTCTGTTTCGCATTGTAACATTCTGCCCGTTCGCTCGCTCGTATGCTGCCTTCGTCATCCGAACTCGTGCTGTCGCTCTGCCCGCCGTTCGGGCTCACTGCCTACCTTCGTCCGTTCTTCGATGCCGCCATTACCCGAGCTCGTTCGAACAGAACATCGGGCGCACCCGTGTGCTCCTACTGCCAACGCCATACCACTCGTATTTGCTGCACGATGCTACCGGGGCGGGTAGGCACACCTTGCGTGCAGCCCACTGCCAATTGTTATGTACAGACCGCTGCCTCAATCATGTACAGTCCTGTCCATACCGTGGCAACCTGCACGTCGTTCGCCGGGGTGGGTGGGCGCACCTTGCATGCAGCCCACCGCCAATCACCATGTATCGAATGCTTCCTTAATCGATTACAGTCCGCCACCATCGCACCCGTATATCCTGCACGATGTTTTCCGGGGTGGGTGGGCGTGCCCGTGCACCACTCACCACCGGTTATCATGTGTCTCGCTGCATGATCATCAACCCGCCGATACATACATTGTTATAAGTCGACGTTGGGCGGGCGGGCGTACTCCATGCACCGCCTTGCCCACGTCTTCAACCTATAACATAATGCGCTACCAACCCGTGTTGATACTTCCGTTCAGGTCGTCCGTCCCTCGGGCGCGGGTAGCCCTCAGGTCGTCCGCCCGTCGTGCGCGGAGCGCCCTGTTCCGTCCATCAACCTGTTTGCCGCAACGTCTCATGTAGCCTCGCGCGGTACCTATTCACTGCGCCCGGGTCATGCCCACTGCTGAATGAAGGTATGTTTGCCCGTCGTGCGGGGCGTCCGGTTTGCCAAGGCGTAACATCCTCCTCCACCCGAAAACGTTGTCGTCCCGGCAACACTTCATCCCGGTAGCTCATTACCAATATCATCAGCAACCATCATGTAGACTCCTCCATAAACGATCCTGCCTCCGTCAGATCACCAAACTGCTCATGTATATTGTCAAGTGTTACACACCTTGACTATGTGCCAACACTTGCTTTACGATCCCATGCCCAGGTCCATGGAAACCCCATCTTTCTGCTGCATGTTGGGATCATCATATCTACTCAATTATGCTGAGGGCCCACTGCCTTGAGCAGCCAACAATGAGCCCGTACTCCATGTCATCTAAGAAGATAGAAAGGGATATGAGCCGGGTGGCTCTCCCTCACTAATCAGTTCGATCCATCTATCTGGATCCTCAACCTCCATCCATCGTAGATATGCTTCCCGATCTTCCTTTTGGATGTTCGGTCTCACATATACATCGTCCTCGTCATCATCATATTCTACCATCTCTAGCCTTCTTGACAAGTACAAGATGCTATCTGAGAGCGATTGGATGACTAGTGCTTGTTCTGGAAGCTTTGTCTCCATGGTAGACAACCGCTTGTTCGTTTTTTCCTTGTCCTCCATCTGCATGCCTCCTAGTTTATGATCAGGCTTTGTTACACCCACGGTAGGAACACTGATGGGCATATCCTCCCTTCCATCATAAATGAAGAGCTTCCTCAGATGTGGCACTACCATAGCTTTGAATTGCTTCATGAATTCCATCCCCAACATAGCCTCATAGTCATCAATCCATACTATGGTGAAGTCCACTTTCCCGGACCACTCACCAAGCATGGTGTCCACTTTTTCAGCTATGCCAAGGATCGCTATCAGGGGAGAGTCGACGGTCTTCATATGTGCCTCCACTGGCACAAATTTTAGTCCAAGTCTCCTTACGGTGTCTTCGCTCATAAAATTGTGTGAAGCCCCACTGTCAACCATTGTGAGTACCTCTGCTCCACCAATCTTCATGCGCACATATTCTAGTCTGTTTCTTTCTGGATTCCTCCTAGAAGTTATTTCTGTAGTGACAGAGGCTCCGAGGATCTGCATCATCCCCACAGAAGCATTGTCCTCTTCTTGCTCTTGCGTAGCAGAAGCCACTTTTGGTTTAGAAGGGCAATTCTTAACCATATGTGGCCCTGCACATAACCAACACTTCAAAGGTTTCTTCTCCTTCGGAGCATTATCTGACTTTGAAGCATCTTCCTTTTTCTTTTCTTTTGGCTTATCGAACTTCTTTTTCTCATTAGAAGTCTCATCGTAATGATCCACGAGCCTGTCAACCGCAGCGAAGGCCTCTTCAAGCGTCCTAATTTTCTGTCTCTTCACCTCATTACGAGCCCAAGGCTTCAACCCAATAATAAAATTGAAAGCCTTGTCCTTCTCGGCCATGTCGGGAAGTTCCAATACTGCGCTTGAATACTCTTGCTGATAGGTTTGTAGGCTTCCGGTTTGTTTGATGAACTTAATCTTTGTCCTTGCCTCCCACTTTTCATCTTGAGGACTGAAATGGGACTGCAAGGCTTTCTTCATGTCCTCCCACGAAGTGATGTTGTCAGCACTACCATTAGTAATCCGATCGGCCCTCCTTCGCCACCACATCTTGGCATCATTAGTTAGGAACTGGACGGCTACCTTGACTTGTGCCTCTCCTCTAGGTAGGTTCAACCGTTCTAGGTACTACTCCATGTCCCATAAGAAGTTGCCAAGAACCTTTGCGCTCCTCGTGCCGTCATAAGACTCCGGTTCCTTGACCTTTACATGGGGCACTCCTCCACCTAAGCTGTGCCTCACAACCCTTTTTAATACTGCAATCTCATCTTGGGCTTCCTCAAGAGCATTGTTTGCTTTGTCAAGAGTCTCCTTCAAGTTCACGATCTCTGCAAGACCCTGATCTCTTGATTCCTCGACCTCTTTGACCCTTCCTTCAAGCTACGTACACAAGAAATCAGTGTACTCGAATTGTGTCTTGAGCTCATCATGCTGCGTCCGGAGTTCTTCAAGTTCCTCTTTGACCTTTGAAATGGTCTCTCGTTCCTTGTTAACTGAACCCACCTCTTGGTTCCAAGAGTTCTCCAAAGTCTCCATCCTCCCGATTACTTTGTCAATGAACTCAAGGGTTGTATCCCTCACCGCGTCCTTCATCGTATGGCTAGACCCGGCTTGAGAGTTAGCTGCCATCTTCTTGTTCTTTTGTGACCTGGTGTCGACCATTCACCGTCTTCCCCAATTCACCTGCAAAAGCTTTGCCGAGCAACCTGGCTCTTGTACCACCTGTCACGCCCCCAATCTTTTTTTTTTTCTATTGGACAGGTGCGGCACCACCGTGCATACTATTTATTCAATAAATATGCATATGGACTACGCCTTCTCACATTAACATACTTAATTCAACTTATTTAAGTAAAAGAATCAATTCTTCATAACCGATCATAACCAATATAATTAATATGCAATGTAAAACCGAACACATAACATTGACACACAATTATAATGGGAGGGGAAACTCCCGAACGAGTTCACCCACAATATTTTTATTACACTTTCAAGTATTACAATACAAGTGCGCCAGGCATAGAAGCCACGACCTACAGTTAATTTCTGCGTACAACAGGCGTAGAACAGCCTTTAATATTATACCCCCTTCTACAACCAAGTGCGCACCACCGTTGTGCGACTTCGCATTAAGTTCGGTATAATTCTGCCTTACGTCCTTGTCGTTTCGGCCTCTCTACACAGTTTGCCCGATAACCGAACTGCACTTCTGTATTACTGCGCATAAGGCATGCGCATAACCTTAGAACTGCGCCCTTCACTTGTTTCGTTCAAGACTTGAGTCGAGAGTTCGATGTTGCAAATGGGCCTCAACGCTCGCCTTTATATATGCTTGCCAACACAATTTGGAGGGGTGTCGGTTGTGAAGGCCAACCCCCAAATTGTATTATACGCCCCTTATTTTCATCAAAGCCGACACTTGTTTAAATTATACGCCCCTTCTTTTCATCAAAGCCGACGCTTGTTTTAAATTATACACCCCTTCTTTTCATCAAAGCCGACGCTTGTTTAAATCGAACCACCATGTTTTTCCATTTGGCGGGTCGGCCTTTGCTTGTGCAAAGCCGCCCACGCCAAAGGGTATAACCTTTCGGCCTGTTTCGCATTGTAACATTCTACCCATTTGCTCGCTCGTATGCTGCCCCAGTCGTCCGAACTCGTGCTGTCACTCTGCCCGCCGTTCGGGCTCACTGCCTGCCTTCGTCCGTTCTTCGAGGCCGCCATTACTCGAGCTCATTCGAAGAGAACATCAGGCGCACCCGTGTGCTCCCACTGCCAACGCCATACCACTCGTATTTTCCGCACGACGCTGCCGGGGCGGGTGGGCGCACCTTGCGTGCAGCCCACTCCCAATTGTTATGTACAGACCGCTGCCTCAATCATCTACAATCATGTACGCCCCGATTCTTTTTTTTTTTTCTATTGGGCGGGTGCGGCACCACCGTGCATACTATTTATTCAATAAATATGCATATGGACTACGCCTTCTCACATTAGCCTACTTAATTCAACTTCTTCAATTAAGTAAAAGCATCAAATCTTCATAACCGATTAACCGATTAAAATCAATATAATTAATATGCAATGTAGAACCGAACACACAACATTGACACACAATTATAATGGGAGGGGCAACTCCCGAACGAGTTCACCCACAATATTTTTATTACACTTTCAAATGTTACAATACAAGTGCGCCGGGCGTAGAACCCACGGCCTGCACTTAACTTCTGCGTACAATAGGCGTAGAATAGCCTTTAATATTAAACCCCCTTCTATAACCAAGAGCGCACCCCTGTTGTGCAACTTCGTATCAAGTCTGGCATAAAACTGTCTGCGTCCTTATCGTTTCGCCCCCTCTACACAGCTTGCCCGATAACCAATCCGCACTTCTTTATCACTGCGCATAAGACATGTGCTTAACCTTAGAACTGCACCCTTCCTTGTTTCGATCAAGACTTGACTCAAGAGTTCGATGTTGCAAATGAGCCTCAGCGCTCGCCTTTATATATGATTGCCAACACAATTTGGAGGGGTGTCGGTTGTGAAGGCTGACCCCCAAAATTGTATTATACGCCCCTTATTTTCATCAAAGCCGACGCTTGTTTAAATTATATGCCCCTTCTTTTCATCAAAGCCAACACTTGTTTGAATCGAACTGCCATGTTTGTCCATTTGGCGGGTCGGCCTTTGCTTGTGCAAAGCCGCCCACGCCAAAGGGTATAACCTTTCGGCCTGTTTCACATTGTAACATTATGCCCGTTCGCTCGCTTGTATGCTGCCTCTGTCATCCAAACTCGTGCTGTCGCTCTGCCCGCCGTTCGGGCTCACTTCCTGCCTTCGTCCGTTCTTCGATGCCGCCATTACCCGAGCTCGTTCGAACAGAACATCGGGCGCACCCGTGTGCTCCCACCGCCAACGCCATACCACTCGTATTTGCCGCACGACGCTGCCGGGGCGGGTGGGCGCACCTTGCGTGTAGCCCACTGCCAATTGTTATCTATAGACCGCTGCCTCAATCATGTACAGTCCTGTCCATACCGTGCCAACCTGCATGTCGTTCGCCGAGGCGGGTGGGCGCATCTTGCGTGCAGCCCACCGGAAATCGCCATGTATCGACTGCTGCCTTAATCGATTACAGTCCGCCACCATCGCACCCGTATATCCTGCACGATGTTTGCCAGGGTGGGTGGGCGTGCCCATGCACCACTCACCACCGGTTATCATGTGTCTCGCTGCACGATCATCAACCCACCGATACATACATTGTTGTAAGTCGACGTTGGGCGGGCGGGTGCACTCCGTGCACCGCCTTGCCCACATCTTCAACCTGTAACATAATGCGCTGCCAACCCGTGTTGATACTTCCATTCAGGTCATCCTCTCCTCGGGCGCGGGTCGCCCTCGGGTCGTCCGCCCGTCGTGCGCAGAGCATCCTGTTCTGTCCATCAACCTGTTTGCCGCAATGTCTCGTGTAGCCTTTCCCGATACCTGTTCACTGTGCCCGGGTCGTGCCCACTGCCGAATGAAGGTATGTTTGCTTGTCGTGCGGGTCGCCCCCCCGTCATGCGGGGCACCCGGTTTGCCAAGGCGTAACATCCTCCTCCACCCGAAAACGTTTTCGTCCCGGCAACACTTCATCCCGGTAGCTCATTACCAATATCATCAGCAACCATAATGTAGACTCTTCCATAAACGATCCTGCCTCCATCAGGTCACCAAACTACTCATGTACATTGTCAAGTGTTACACACCTTGACTATGTGCCAACACTTGCTTTATGATCCCATGCCCAGGTCCATGGAAACCCCATCTTTCTGCCGCATGTTGGGATCATCATACCTGCTCAATTATGCCGAGGGCCCACTGCCTTGAGCAGCCAACAATGAGCCCGTCCTCCATGTCATCTAAGAAGATAGAAAGGCCAGGAAGTTTCCTCCCTGACTCTCGTCCACCCATGTGTCAGATTGATGTTGTGTCCTTAAATATCTATGCCCAGCTTCAATCTCTTCCTTGCTACACCCAAGTTCTCCTAACTTGTCTTTTGTCAATTGAAAGTCGTATATGCCCATGGCATATCTACAAAAGTCTACTATTCCTGTCGGGTCTCTCCCTTCATAGCCTTCACCCTTCCTTGCTCCTAAAGTAGTGCTCAGACCTGCCTCATGCGCAACCTCTTTGTGAAGACCATTAGTGGAAGATATTCCTAACAAGCCCTTCCAAGTACGGGAGGCTTTCTCTTTATTCCTCTCGCCCTTCTTTCCTGCTTTTGCGATAAAGTCAATGAATTTTCATTCTTTTGTGGTTTGGACTATAGTCCCAAGTCCTCTTTGTTCCACATCCGCATGCTTCACATTTGGATCCTTGGGATATAGAGTTATAGAAGTCACCCTTGGTTTGTATCCCAAACAACTTCTCCTACTCATTGGTACCATCATGTTCTTCCCTTCAGCGGTGATTAAGAGGAGGTCCCGGTTCATCATTGGTATGGCCTATGCAAGTCTCATGAAGTCCAACCCCAGCACCATAGAATGATCATCCATGTCCACGACTCTTAAATCTAGCTTTCCAAACCATGACCCGACCCTTATCTGAGTATTTTCCAATATACCATCAACAACTTTGATGGGAGAGTTAACCGCTTTGAAAGCGCTACTCTCCTTCTCCATTTTCGCTTTCTTCCCAAAAGATCTCACAACCTTCCTACTCACGAAGCTATGAGTAGCTCCCGTATCAATCAAAGCCACCAATATTTTGCCTTTCACGGTTGCCTGCACAAAACTTAACTTCAAGGAACCATCTTCCCTTATCGGGTTCGTCTTGCGCCTTATCTTGGCAACTTGCTTCAAAAATTCATCCTCAAAGGTGCTGACGGACTTATGCTCCTTTTCGACATGCCTCTTGAGGTACCTTACTTCCCCATCTGGTTTTTCCAGGGAACTCGGCCTTGGTTCGGCTTGCTCTGTCTCAAGCTTTCCTTCCACCGCGTTCTGTTCAAATGTATCACCCAATGGCTCATCGACCAAGTCCATGGAGCTAAACTTCCAGATATCCCTAGGATGTTCACGGTAGTGAGCTTCCAACTTGTCAATATAGTCGAGTTCTTCTTGTTCAATTACGACCACCTTCTTGCCAAGAAGTCTCCTCTTTATTTCTTCCTCGATTTGCTTGACTTCCATTTCCACTTTAGATCTTTCCTTCCTCAGCCGGGCCCTTTCATCGAAGAGCTCTTGAAGACCCAATCTACTTTGGTGGATTTCTTCGTCAAACCCGTCGAGTTCAACACTTGTCGTACTTTCGCATTGAGTTCTGAGTTCTTCCAACTCTTTCCTAAGTTCTGAATAGCTTTCTCGAATCTTCATATTCTCGGCCTGCATCGCAACCCAGCTAGAGGTCCATCTACCCATGTGTTCCAATACTTCGTACAGGAGTGCTTTGATTGCGCTGTGGTCACCTTCGTCCACCATCTCGGCTTTGTCAACCTTCTCCATATTTCTGCGGATACCTGCTTTAGATCAAGCAGATTCAACTTCAATTTTTAGCTTGGATATCCAAGTCTTCATGAGCAACCCTGCTCTGATACCACCTGTCACGCCCCCAATCTTTTTTTTTTTCCTATTGGGCGGGTGTGGCACCACCGTGCATACTATTTATTCAATAAATATGCATATGGACTACGCCTTCTCACATTAGCATACTTAATTCAAATTCTTTAATTAAGTAAAAGCATTAATTCTTCATAACCGATCATAACCAATATAATTAATATGCAATGTAAAACCGAACACATAACATTGACACACAATTATAATGGGAGGGGAAACTCCCAAACGAGTTCGCCCACAAGATTTTTACTACACTTTCAAGTATTACAATACAAGTGCGCCAGGCGTAGAACCCACGGCCTGCACTTAACTTCTACGTACAATAGGCATAGAACAACCTTTAATATTATACCCCCTTCTATAACCAAGTGCGCACCCCTGTTGTGCGACTTCGTATCAAGTCCGGCATAAAACTGTCTGCGTCCTTGTTGTTTCACCCCCTCTACACAGCTTGCCCGATAACCGATCCGCGCTTCTTTATTACTGCGCATAAGACATGCGCTTAGCCTTAGAACTGTGCCCTTCCTTGTTTCGATCAAGACTTGAGTCGAGAGTTCGATGTTGCAAATGAGCCTCAGCGCTCGCCTTTATATATGCTTGCCAACACAATTTGGAGGGGTGTCCGTTGTGAAGGCCGACCCCCAAAATTGTATTATATGCCCCTTCTTTTCATCAAAGCCGACACTTGTTTAAATTATACGCCCCTTCTTTTCATCAAAGCCGACGCTTGTTTTAAATTATACACCCCTTCTTTTCATCAAAGCCGACGCTTGTTTAAATCGAACCGCCATGTTTGTCCATTTGGGGGGTCAGCCTTTGTTTGTGCAAAGTCGCCCACGCCAAAGGGTATAACCTTTCGGCCCGTTTCGCATTGTAACATTCTGCCTGTTCGCTCGCTTGTATGCTGCCTCCGTCGTCCGAACTCGTGCTGTTGCTCTGCCCGTCGTTTGGGCTCACTGCCTGCCTTCGTCCATTCTTCGATGCCGCCATTACCCGAGCTCGTTCGAACAGAACATCGGGTGCACCCATGTGCTCCCACCGCCAAGGCCATGAGAAGTCCGCCCAGTTTTCCTGAAAAGAAGGGGCATTATAATAAGTGTCGGCTTTGATGAAAATAAGGGGCGTTATAATAAAATTATGGGGGTCGGCCTTCACAACCGACACCCCTCCAAATTGTGTTGGCAAATATAATATAGAGCATGTACGTGGCTTATATGTATGTTAATGGAGGACGGCCATGAATAATGCACCCCATTAAAACATAAGGAGGACGTATATGTGATGGAGAATAAATATAAGTGAGGACCAACATAACTTTATGGGCGTATGATGTTATGGAGGCTCACACATAAATATAATATAAGAAATATACGTGGGCTTATATGTGCATGATAATGGGGTTGGCCATGGATGATGTGCCCCCATTAAAGCGTATGGAGAGAACATGTATATCGATGGAGAATTAAAATAATATAAATGTAATGGTACGTGGGCTTCATATGTTAATTTGGGAGGTCGGCTTTAAGTTAAGCAACCCCCTTTGAAAC
The DNA here is from genome assembly GCA_000404065.3 of Pinus taeda. Lineage (NCBI taxonomy): Eukaryota > Viridiplantae > Streptophyta > Pinopsida > Pinales > Pinaceae > Pinus > Pinus taeda. The sequence continues at coordinate 111,018 of APFE030578091.1, forward strand.
ATGAGGAAGATGCATATATATATTGGTGAGCATGAGGCTCATTTCACTCATCGACTTTCGCTTGGAGTCTCTCGCATAAGGACAAGGAAAGTGCGAGGTTCTTAAGAAGATATGCGCATTTCTCATGCACATGAGGAATAAGGAAGGTTTCACATATTTGGACTTGGGTTATGTAAAGATTGGCTCGGTAAAGGGAAGTTTGTGCACGGTCTTGGGGCAGAATTGGATGAGCGAAGAGGTTGCAGACATGACCGTGACTGAGGATGGACTTGAGCTTGATCAAGTTGGACCAGGATCGTGTAGTTTGCATACATGTATAGATGAGGGTACTCTCATAGAGGAACCTCATGACGACAATACATGTGTTTCATTTGGGCATTTGGTAGATGGACTGTGTGCAGGGAGAGGCAAAACCAGTTTGCCGATGCTATGGAGCATCCTAATATGGATGTTTATGGTGGAACCTTGTATGAAGAAGCAAGGATTGTTGATGTTTGCAGGACTTGTTGGGGTTGATTGTGACCTTGTGTCAGAAGGTACAAAGACCCGTGACAAGGGTGGAACTTGATGATCATTTCGGATGATTGGGTTGTGCTTTAGCCACATGGCTAAGTGCCCGGCATGACCCATGGACCGTTCAAAGGGCACACACTTGATGATGTTTTGGGTGGACTTCTCATGGCCGAAACCAAGAGCAAGTCTTGGTGACACTTAGGTGGAGGAACTATGATGGAGGAAACTCACGACATGACTTGATGATGAGGTTGGTGACCGAGTTCACTAAACCAAAGATAGCAGCTTGGATGAGTCTACTTGATTGGACTACATGACAACTTAGTCATGGACATCATGTTGGAGACTTGGATAGAGTTGTGAGCGACTATGGAGCATTCCTACTACATGGAGAGCTGAGGCATCTTGCGGGGACCTGTTGGCCAAGACTTGTATGCTTGCTGAGATGTTGGTTGAGGATGTTATGGAGGCTCATACAAACACATAAAAATAATATAAGAAATATACGTGGGCTTATATGTGCATGATAATGGGGTCGGCCATGGATGATGTGCCCCCATTAAAGCGTGTGGAGAGGACATGTATATCGATGGAGAATTAAAATAATATAAATGAAATGGTACATGGGCTTCATATGTTAATTTGGGAGGTCGGCTTTAAGTTAAGCAACCCCCTTTGAAACATAAGGAATATGTGTACATATATGGGTGAGCATGAGGCTCATTTTCACTCATCAACTTTAGCTCATAAGTCCTCTTCGCATAAGGACAAGGAGGATATGCGAAGGCCTTAAGGAATGCGCATTCTCTTATGCGCATGAATGAGGAAGTAACATCGCATATTTCAGATTTGGTTGTGTGGAGTATGGTCTCGGTTGAGGGAGTTGTGTACATGGTTGGGTGCAGAATTGTATGAGTATCTTGGGTGACCCGTGTGGGTACCCGCTCATAAGCAAAGGTGCAGAATTGTGTATGTTTAAGGCTTCTCATGCCTTGTTGTAATTATTCTTAAGTGTTGGCCGTGGACATTGCTCGGCACACTTGTTGTATTATTGAAAAGAAGATTCATAATATATTGTGGGCAGACTTTACCGGGAGTTGCCCCTCCCATTCTTTACTGTTGTTTGCAATTGTTATTCGGTTTAATTGCACATGAAAATGTTAAGAATGGTTTATGATGAATTATGAAGATTAATGCTTTTACATGGTTATAAGATAATAGTTAAAGCATGTGTACATCAGTTAAGGCGTAGTCCATATGTACGATTATTGAACAAATAATGTGCACGGTGGTGCCACACCCACCCAATAAGAAAAAAATATATTGGGGGCGTTGACGGTCTTCATATGTGCCTCCACTGGCACAAATTTTAGCCCAAGTATCCTTACAGTGTCTTCGCTCATAAAATTGTGTGAAGCCCCACTGTCAACCATCGTGAGTACCTCTGCTCCACCAATCTTCATGCGCACATATTCCAGTCTGTTTCTTTCCGGATTCCTCCGCTTAATTATATGCTTAAACTCAGCGGGTGTTCTTGTCCCAAACAACCCGACTCGCCGACAACGCCTAGTGATGCGGCAGGGTCCCGGGCTAACGGGGCTGTCACCCTCTCAGGCAACCCCAATCTTTTTTTTTTTCTATTGGGCGGGTGCGGCACCACCGTGCATACTATTTGTTCAATAACTATGCATATGGACTACGCCTTCTCACATTAACATGCTTAATTCCTCTTCTTCAATTAAGTAAGAACATTAAACAACCGATCACAACCAATATAATTAATATGCAATGTAAAACCGAACACATAACATTGACACACAATTATAATGGGAGGGGAAACTCCCGAACGAGTTCGCCCACAATATTCTTATTATGAATCTTCTTTTCAATAATACAACAAGTGTGTCGGGCAATGTCCACGGCCAACACTTAAGAATGTTTACAATAGGCTTAAGATAGCCTTAACCGTACACGGTTATGCACCTTTGTTCATGAGTGGGTACCCACCCCGGTCACCCAAATGCTCATACAATTCTGCCCCAAGACCGTGCACAAACTTCCCTTTACCGAGCTACTCTTCACATAACACAAGTCCAAATATGCGAAACCTTCCTTATTCCTCATGCGCATGAGAAATGCGCATATCTTCTTAAGAACCTCGCACTTTCCTTGTCCTTATGCGAGAGACTCCAAGCGAAGTCGATGATTGAAAATGAGCCTCATGCTCACCCATATATATACGCATCTTCCTTACGTTTCAAAGGGGGTTGCTTAACTTAAAGCTGACCTCCCAAATTACCATATGAAGCCCATGTACCATTACATTTATATTATTTTAATTCTCCATCGATATACATGTTCTCTCTATACGCTTTAATGGGGGCACAACATCCATGGCCGACCCCATTATCATGCATATATAAGCCCATGTATATTTCTTATATTATATTTATGTGTTTGTATGAGCCTCCATAACATCATATGCCCATAAAGTTATGTCGGTCCTCACTTATATTTATTTTCCATCACATATACGTCCTCCTTATGTTTTAATGGGGGTGCATTATTCATGGCCGTCCTCCATTAACATACATATAAGCCACGTACATGCTTTATATTATATTTTAATGCATGTAAGCCTTCATAACACCATACATATGCCCATAACATATATAAAGTTATGTCGGCCTCCATTATGTGTAAGACCTTTCCAACCAAGGTATAAACATTTCGCATCGTAACATTCTGCCCGTCTCTCGCTCGTATGCTGCCTTCGTCGTCCGAACTTGTGCTACCACTTCGCCTTCCGTTCGGGCTTGTCGCCTGCCCTCATTCGGTCCGTGTTGCCGCCATCACCCGAGCTTGCACGAACAGATCATCGGGCGCACCTGTGTGCCCCTACCGCCACGCCATTCCAACTCATATTGCGGCACGACGTTGCCGGGGTGAGTGGGCGCACCTTGCGTGCAGCCCACCGCCAATTGTTATGTTCTGACTGCTGCCTTAATCATTTACAGTCCGCCAATCATCACACCAACCCATATGTCTTGCATGATGCGTGCCGAAGCAGGTGGGCGTGCCCGTGCACAGCTCACCGCCGGTTATCCTTGTGTCCCGCTGCACGATCATCAACCTACCGATATCGATTATCTCTTGACTCAATATGAAGTGCGCACTTGACAGCGCAACCATATGAGCCCGCAGAGCCGGGCGAAGAACGAGTGAAGGGAAGTTCAGGTGGGCGTAGCGGCAAACTCGGTAAAGCGCCGCGGGTATACCCGTCAAGTCAGGTAGATTATGGGTGCAGGATGAGTTCGGGTTCGGGCTGTCAATGGACGGTGTGGCAGCAGTTTGGAACAGCGCACGGGTGTTGCGGGTGAAACGGGTTTGGAACTGGTGCGGGTCGGGCAAGGTATACTCGCCTACCCGGCGACCGAATGGAGTACCCGCGGGTAGACAGACTTGTGGCGGGCACGAGTCAAGTAGATACGCTCGTCCTCCGAGTAATAGAATCGGGTGTATAGCGCATACGGGTTGTGGGTAGTGCGATGGGCGCACACTCGTCCAACAGTTCAGGCAATACCTGCAGTATGTTTACGAGTCATCGTGCAGCAGTACATGAACAGTCTTCCATCGGAACAGGTTACAGCGTGCAGATGGCAGGGCGTGCGTAGGGCACCCGCCCGCCCGGAATGCTGGGCACATACATTGGAATCGGTAGCAGGTCGTCGTGCAGGTGCGCACGGACGAATGTTACCCAGGAGGAATTAACACAAGTGCAGGTCACGGGCACCCACCTGCCGGCAGCGAAGGTGTATTGTATTGTATACATTTGTTAACGGTGGGGGTTGGCGAACCGCCGTGCGGGTGTGCATGGGCGGTCGCCCTCCCGATTGTAATTTTTCATATAATAAAAGAAAATGATTATTACAATGATAATTTGTTTATGCTGTTATAATTATTGAATGTTTATGGTTTTTAAAAGCATCGTTATTATAAACACATAAAAGGTTGTAAAGTTAAGGTGTAGTCCGTGAAGTCACTAACGATGGAATGTCTTAGTAACTTGCGCGGTGCCGCACCCGCCCAATTAAGAAAAGAAAAAGATTGAGGGCGTAACATCAACATGCACAACCATTCAATTCAAAATTCTGACACCATTTCACTTGTGTTAAAGCTGCACCTTGATAGTATACGTCTCCATTTCATCCCAGCTGCTCATGCTCTGTTTCTTCTTACAGTTCTTGAACACCCCAATTCCCGTATACATCTTCCATTTTCGGTCACCGTTCTTCCACCAACCTTGCAACATAGTCTTCTTACCTCTGATAAAACCCTCATACGCAGTTGAACTTTAGAGAGAATTTATAACAAGGGAAAAGATGGGAGGGTTACTGAGGGCAGAGCCAGAAGGACCTAAATTTTTAGAAGGGTACCCTTAGGCAAAAGAATTGCTGAAGAAAGCTAAATGGCTCTGTTTCATCCAGAAATTCAAAGGCCATAATAAGGAAGTAACGAAAGCCTTTGCAAGGTCTTTCAATGACCAGGTGGTGGAGATTGGAGACCTGAAGTTCATGGTCACTGAAGCCTCAATTACAGCTGCTACAGATTTTCCCCAGGAAGGTGAGTTTTGGTTTAAAAACAAAATTTTGGATGAGTAGACATGGAGAGTTATATTGCGTAACCTAGGTATAGACGTTACTGTATTTACAAGAGGGATTCATGTTCATGCATTAAAAGAAGAATGGGACGGCTTACTATTAATCATTCAAAATTTTATCACTTGTGAAGGCCGTTTTGGGACGATGTACATGTATCACACTAGGCTATTAATGAACTTTTTAGAGAAACAAACTCTTAATTTGCCCTATTTCTTATTGTTGAGTTTGAAAAAGATGAGCACCACAGTCCAAAAGAACATAGGAGATATAGAGCCTCATTTATATCATTATGGACTCGTGAGGATTCTAGTTGAAGATCAATTGAAGAGAAACAAAGATACTTGGGAGTGGTTTCTAGTAAGAAACTATTTTCAAGAGCAATCTGAAGCACCGGGAAGCAGTACACCAAAGGCATCGAGAAAGAGTAGGAGAAAAGGAAAAAGTGCCATAATCCAAGACTCTCCTATTGATAAAACTAAAGAAACTGTTCAAAAAGAAAAGGAGGAAAGAACTAAGGATAGAAAGCAGAGAAAGTTGCAAGATGTTTACCAATCACCAGAACCATCTATAGAGGAAGACTATCAAGTGTTATTTGAAAGGCTAGTGCATCTCCAAAAACAAGTTGCCACACCTAAGAAGGAAGACAAAGGGAAACAAATTATAGAAGCGGAAAGTACTAGCCCACAGTACTTGAGAAGAAGCAGTAGACTCAAAGGAAACTGGAGGAAAACACAAGTAAAAGGACCTCACTTCATTGACTTAGGTGGGGAAACACCTGAGAAACCTCAAGCTGGCCATAGTCCACCTCATCTTCTACCAAATATTGAAGCCATCCCTTTAGATGTTTATGTAAGCTCTTCTCGGCCAAAACTAGAAGACAATCCTCCTCCTCAACAAGACTTTGAAGGCAGCCCGAGGAAAACACCTAAAATTGATCCAAAACAACAGGAGGTATATGATTACCTCGAATCATTATAGAAGACAGGTACAGGCCCGAGCACACCATCCATTCTGCCTCACATAACACAAGATGCACAAGTTCAAGCTTTGAAACAAGAAGTGTTTGAATTAGAGGTTTTAAACAGGCACATTAAACAAGAAAATGAGGCATTAAAAGAGCAAAGCAAAGTAGACAAAATTATTCATGATAATACCATGTTACATATGGGTCTGTGGCAGAAGAAGAACAAGAAAATAAAGAAGAAGTGCAGAAAGTTGAGCAGGGAATTAATCAATCTCAAGTTCAGATGTTTGATAAGGAAACCCAGGATGGTGGTAGCACCAAGAAAGAAGAGGAGAGGACTGGATGTATTAGTAGAGGCTTCAGAATACATAGACTAAAGGAAGATGACTAAATTTTGGTTGCATGAGGACATGCAACTCCTTCACAGTGGGGGTATGTTGAGTCCCAAACTTACATCTTCCCTACATACCTTTTTAGCCTTTTTCTCCAGTTACCTGAACCTCCAAGCTATCAAATCATTGCATATTAGTTTAAAATGAGAATATAAATGGTTTCCTCACTATGTTTTGTGACTGCTGTTTGATTTAGATTTTTTCTCAATCAGCTGCGAAATCTGTCACTTTCCACAGCCAGAATCAATTTCCGCAACCTTTTTGTTAAACTCTATGCTACAGGTATCTACTGAAGAACTCAACCACATGGGAAAGCTACAAAGGATGAGGAAATGGAATGTGTCCTCTTGGTTCAGCCAAATCATCCACAGAAGCCCGCGGTCAAAGCCGGTCAAACGGTGGTCAACACAAGGAGTTTTGCGGTGGCACGACTCTGTTTTCATCATGAGGAGGATTATGTGGAAAGGTCCTGAGTTTTAGGAGTTCTGCTAACATGTGGGGACTTCCCGTGGACCGAATCCAACAAACCACCTCCTTGGATTTACTTCTCACGGCTACCATGCTGCTAAATTTCTGATTATGGTCTTTTACGTGTCTGGCTACCAACGCAGACCTTATGAATTAGTTATGTATTTCATGCTATAAATAAAGCATCTTCGTATGCGTATAGGGTAGTTGTTGTTGTGTAATCTTGACTGTTTGTACGACCCATCAAGCCGAGACTTAGTTTCTATTTTATGACTGCATTGCAATATATGAGAAGACACTGATTTTGAGTTCAAATCTATGATTGTTTCTGATTGACCAAGGTTGCAGAGGGCCCCTGTACACCAAGGTCCTGTAGTTGCTGTATAGCTTTATGTTTTTCTTCATTTTACACTCTTGATATCGTAGATTTTTGTTGTATATATTATCATGCTCATGGTATTTATGTTATTTGCTATCCATAGCTTCTTTTATGCTTTTAATTGATTGTCAACTGATCATTGTTTGCGTTTCAGGTTCTAATAGGAAGCCCGGGTAGTGCATATAGTTTTGATGACTAATGACATGATGGAATTATCTTGTCCTTTCTATTGATTTGTTTTCTAATTCCAACACTATTTATTTCTTTAGTTTTTCTTTGTTCATTTACTTTTCTACAAGACAGATATTAGACTATTCATATCATTCTTCTATTACCTCCTATAGTCATAGCGAGTCGAATGGTGAAGGATTGAGTGTGAATTTATAGTTTGATACTAGTTTATTTACTTTTGCAAGTTAGTGATTAAATTACTCATATCATTCTCGGTTACCTCCTATAGCCAGAGCGAGTCGAATGGTGAGGGATTGTAGGATGAATGTGTAGCTTAATCTTAGTTTTATTTTATGCAATTTAGATATCGGATTACTCAATTTGTGTATGATTACCTCCTATAGCCAAAGCGAGTCAAATGGTGAGGGGTCAAAAATGAGTTGATGTGATATGATTTAGTTTACTTTGTTTACAGTTTTTGAATTTCTTTGAGTTCAGTCTTTTCCTTTCTTTTTTTTTTTTACAATAGCAAGGATACTAGGTTTCATAGTCACTAGTTCACTATTTTGTTTAATTAGAATCTAGGCACATCTTCATTTCATCATTGTAAGTTTGAACACCTTTGCAACACTTTGAAGTTTGGAAATTATTTTAAAGGCCATCATTACCTTGAATACTTTTGTCCATACTTGATTATTAGAATCACCATCTCACACACCATCTCACATTAGGGAATCAACAAGAAGATAAATCCTAAAACAAATCAAAAAAACTAAAAACGACAAAGAAATAAGGAAATGGTTATCTTGCATAGATAGTGCACTTCACTTCAGCAGTTTATGACTCCCGGATTGACAATTTATATAGCAATTTAGAACACATTAAATTGACCAAACAATGGACCAGTAGTTCAAGCCTCCAAAAGGGAGTATGAAAGCTATCATGATACGATTGGTGAGAAGGAGATCCTTCGAGATTATGAATTTGTCTAATATTGAGGCTACTTGGGTAGCTCCTCCTCTTTTGTTGTTCCATGTGAAAATGCCATTTATTGTATCCATATCCACTAGTCTCATATTGTTAAAAAAAAATTGGAAGGCTATTGTGTCTCTACCGAGTGTTCTAGTTCCTCCTTTTTTCTCTGTGAGAGATTTGATCATATTGAAGTCCCCCCCCCCCAAGAATCCAGGCATTGCAGGGTGTCTTTCTCTCTATTCCTCCAGAGAGGTGAGGAGCCTGAGTTTATCTTCTAGTAGTTGGGGACCATAGAAATTAGTGATCATGTAACAATTCTTGTCCCCCACAGTTTGGATAACCAATGAAAGGTGGTTTCTGGATACCTCAACATCTAGGATCCCAAATTTTTTAGGATTCCATAGAGTGAGAATTCCTCCAGCTGATTTATATGCTTTGACTTCTAGATACTCAAACTTAATTAGCCATTTGCTATGCTTATCTCTAATTTTATGTACTGAGCATTTTGTTTCCTGTATAAACATCATATCTGGTTTTTCTTCTTTTATTGTGTTATTGAGATTTCTTTTTCTTTTACTCCCTAGTCCTCTAATGTTCCAGGTTGTAAGCTTCATAATGATCGGTTTGTAAAGGAGTAACTGGTGAGATATTTCATCTTACCTAAATTAATCATGAGTTTTCCACACTATGTTAGCAGTTCATTCTGTCTCTTCCTTCCTCTTTTCTTGCCTGGGTTTTTGTTGGAGTGTCCTAATATTATCCCCATTGATTTAACCCCTTTCTTCTCCTAGCTTTCATGGCTCTTTTTGACTCCTACAGCCTTTGTGTGAGACCTATTGAGGAATAGTTGTTGTACTCTATCAAACTCCTCTTGTGGTAGAGAGTCAATGCTTTTATTCATTCCCTGCTCTAAAAATTTTTCTAGTTCAAGGTTCTCCCTCTCAAGGATCTCTTGTAGGTCTTTGCCCTCCATACCTACTTTGCTTGGGGTCATCTCAAGGTCCCTTCCAAGTTCCATAGTGCTCGGTGGGTCCCCCTTTTGTTCATTGTGTTCATGTATAATTTCCATGATGTCCTCTTTTTCCTTCTCCCTTTGATAGTCCTCTGAGTTCTTGTGCATCCCATTTTCTTCTCCTTCTTCTTCTAAAATTTCAAAACTGTTGTGACTTGGTAACTTGTTTTCACTAGGTTTCTTTAGAGATTTTTTTGTCCCTCCTTTCCCTCTGCCTCCCACTTTGGTGAAACCTTCAGGGTCTTTTCCTTTGTTGGTTTTTGGGTGTTCCTCCTTTTTATTTAGTGGGCAGTCTCTGAAGAGGTGTCCATGTTCATGACATTTACGACATCTGAATGGGATGTGTTCGTAGTCAACTGCCTGTACCCATTCCTCGTCATAAACTTCTAGGATGACTTCATCCAGGAGTGCTCCTAATAAGTCCATCTATACGCATATGCGAGCAAAGGAGGTATATTTCCGTCATAGAGTCACCTCTGATATCTTTATAGAATGCCCTAATTTGTTACCTATAGCTTTTAAAGATTCTGGCAACGAATAATCTAAAGGTAAGGAGTATAATCTAATCCATACCGGGACCGATGTGAACATTTCTCACTTCAAAACAAAGTTCATCACCCAAGGTTGCATGTAAAGGCCTGCGACAGCATAAAAGTAGGGTCCTCCTATGAAAAATCTGTCTTTGTCCTCTAGGTTAGTGAAAACCACTGTGAAGAAACCCTTGGAGCCAAGATGTAGATTTATTTCTCCCTTCAGTTTCCAATTGTTTCTTATCCATGTGTTCAATGCTTTCTTTGTGCACCATATGCCCATGAACTTACAAATGATCGCATAAGTCACCATGTGATCTTTGTGCACCTATAGTGCAGGATCATTTAAGACCACTCGGGGTTTAATATTGGCCTTAGGCTTGCAGGGTCCTATCACAGACATTTTCTTATTTCTCTAACTGTTGTCGCTAGGATTCGTTTCCCTCCTAGTTTCCTTGTGGATCCCTTCCATCTCATGGGAATTGCTGCTTCCCAGCTTGTGAGTTCCCGATGTCTTAGTCTCTGTCTCCGTTATTCTCCAAAAATCGTTCAAACTCGCTTCTTTGCTTCTATTTGAAACCACGTTACTGTAGGAGGGAGTGGATCTCCCTCCTCCAAGCCCCTCCATTGTTTATCAGCTCGTTCCTGTCACCCCCTATTCAAAACCCTAATGCTTCAGAGCTCCCCGTTTCCTTGTTAACTAACATTTCTTCTAACATAATTATAATAATTATAATCCACAGTTCAACTTCATTATATCAAAATATTTTATAAAAATAAAATTTTAATTTTCAAATAAATTTAACAATGTTAAATAAATATTATTACATTATATTAATACCTGAGTTTCTATTAACTAAAAATTAAAATATTATTTAAACAAATCCTATTAAAATGTATATAACAACATAATAATATATTAAATAATATAAGTATCTTCTATATATATTATTTTAAAAAGATCTTATAGATAATAATTCTAATTGAAATATAATGCATAAATTTGAACCCAAAATATCATCCCATCAATTTATTTTTAATTTTAAAGTCAACTCTTTAAATAAATTAATCTTATAAATCATGGGATGTTTTTTTCAATTTGATCTTCATTTACTTGGAATTTCATGTATACGAAATCTCACAACATATATTTTAAATTGTTTTTAACAATATTTTTTAATTTATTGTTTAATAAGATAAAATATTTTAAACAGTATTTTTCATGTACGGTAACAAATAGATGTTTTAAAATTATTTTTAAATTGTATTTTTGAGTAAATTTTCATGTATATTTATAATATAAAGTATTTTAATTAGTTTTTAATTTATATATATATATAGTTGCATTTTTTATAAGAGGAATAAAAAGTATATTATCAATATTGTAAATATCTATTATGTCATTTTTGAGAATTAAATCTAGGTAGAGATGATTTCATTCTTTTTTCCGAGTCACCCAAGATAACTCCAATTAATACAATTAAATAATTAATATAAATTGTTGGCTTAATGGGCCTTGACCCAAGTTCGGAGTTAGTTTTGCCAAACAAATCCCTACACTACTGGCCCTTTCGGCATCAATCCGTGGAGCGGGGACTGAAGTCTCACCCAAAGAAGTATGGGGGGATGTTATAACCAAGTTTCCGCACCCAGAGATGGGTGTGACATCGTTTATGTCCTAAATCTGCTTTCGCGCAGATCAATAAGCCTTTAGGGCTTATCGATATAACTACCCTTAAACAGCTTCTATACCTTTGTGAATGCTTACGACTATCTTTTGCGGACCCTGAATAGGCGGATCAACTACTTACACATATCAAAGATGACTTATAACCCAGTAATTACTTAGATCGACTTAAGTGTTTGATAAATTCAACATACAACAAGATAATCTTTGCGTAAACAGTTAGCATCAGTTGCATTCATATAACAATACAAATTGTATAAAGTCATGCATCAATACAATACTATTTCATAAACCCGTCATTTATTACAATATAAACACATTCATGTAAAACAAAGTAAGCAGACAAAACACAGGAATTTCTGGAATAACCTCTTTAATACTACTTCAGTTCTTCTTACAGACTCAAGACATTCATGTGCACTCAGCTACAGGGTCCACGCCTCAACTACAGACTCTACTCTAAGCCTCTGCGCACACAGTTGCAGAGCCTTTCTTCTACTCTAAGACTTCTACGCTCTTCCTCTTACTGACTCATTACATTCATCTTCCTTTCTATTGCTTGCCTTAGACATCCTAAGACACACCTATTTATAAAACCCTATGGTCCGCGGACCATTGGTAGATCTTCGAAAGCCGACTCAACTTACATAAAATAAGGGTAAAACACTTTATGAAACTTTAACTATCTACGCGCTCCGTGACCACAACCTGCAAAGACTTTACATTTTATACAACAAAAAATTGGGCTTTTTCCCCAAAATTGACCCTATGGGACCCCATCCTAACGGGCCCCCAACACAAAGATTGTGACTCGTCCTCGAGTCACTCTGCTGGTGCGGGGATCTTACTGGAAAGACCTCCAAACTCTACTTGTGACACTACCACTTCAACCGCGCTTTACGTGGCTGCCTGTTTGATATGCTCCACCAGCTGCTCTGTTCCTAGTCCTACTCTATCCTCCTTGATTTTTTGATGCGTTCTCTGTAGGCTCGCCAACTTCTCCTGAATGTTGGTGGAGATAATGTATGCCTAATCTAGCATAGGCCCCAATCTAGCCTTGAGGACCACCTCTTTCTTCTGCATTACTTCCAGTTGTAGACGCAGCTGCCTTGCCTCTTGTAGCTTAGCAAGGTTTTTTGCAGCAACAATGGTGCACGCCATTGCCCTTACTTCATCATATTGTTGTTGGAGTTCATGAGCTACTGTATTCAAGGCTTACAGGGTGGGATCTTCCTATAGATCCATGACTACCTCCATTGCTTTCTCGAAAAGCACAGTGCAATTTTCCACCACAGCATCCACTATCACAACTCCATCCTTCACAGCGGCTTCATGTTGTTCCCCTACCTCTGGTGGAGTTTAAGGTTGTGACTTCAACTCTAATTTTGTGATATTCAAGTTTAGCTCAAATTGAACTCGAGCTACTTCTGACTTGGCTTCACGCATGCCTGCAGCCATCTTTCTGATATTCGCCTCCAACATGTTGTACTATGTAACAACCCACCCAATTTATATATAGTAATAGCTAATATTAGACATATATATGGGGACTCTTTTAAATGCTTAGTCTTTGAAAAATAAATCCTAAATCTAAGAAATTACCTTGAAAACTCTTAGATAAAAGCCTAAGTTTAAGATCCTTATCACAAATCGCATTTTCCATTTTTTCATGTAAACACCTTTAAGTAAATCTCGAATTGCAATATGTGATCAAACCTCCCGCTGCGATATTCCGATCAAAATGCCTTGAGAATTCACAATCGCACTTCACAAAAATCACAAATAAATTAGCCATGCCATTGTGACATCCTTTAACAATTTGCAAATTGCAATCTTGCAATATTCACAATTGCTTTTCGCATTATAAATAGGCAACACTAACATCATTTAAAATTTGCGATGCTTGAATAAAGCACCAAGTGTGGGAAGTAATCGCGTTAATGAACATTTTGATAGGGTAATTAATGTTTAGCAACCCATGGAGAAGTAATGATGTTTCAAGTTATGGCTAGTTAACATTGAATATCTCATTTGAAATCCTCCCATGATTCAAAGCCATTTCAGAGAGATTTCAGCCTTAATTGCTCTATATCGTCTGTGTTGATATATCCATTCCATTGCAGGTAAGCTTCAAAAGACATGTCATTGCGAAAGGTGATGCAAAAATAGAAAAAGAAGAGCATTATGGAGTCTGAGCTATCGAAAAGTCTCCTATATTCTTTCATATGGTCTACAACATTGATGGGGGAGCAACATCATGGGAGGTCATATACAACAGGGTGGAGGATGAGCATCCCAAAGTTACTATCGTAAAGGCAACAACCGACTGAATAAAACCTTTGGGAGTCCAATTCAAAGATGCTACCTATTAGTTCCTTCACATAATAGGAGCAAGGGCAAAAATACACCCATATATTGATATGGTTATTTGGGTGGTGGAAAACCTCACTATTGAAGACAAGCAATTTAGAAACTCAAGAATGGAACTCATGGGATCATTCAAAGTTGAAGTCCTGAAGCAAATGTACCATATACCTAACCTTTGGGACATATATGACAACTCATACCTTGCCAACATTGCAAAGAAAATTGAAGAACCTTTCAAGATGATCCAGGACTGAAGGGCACTGGAGAACAAGTTCAAATTTGATAAAATAGGTATGTATCCTATAGCCTCTTTGGCTAACCCATACAACTATGCAGCTACTATGTTATGTAGGCTATACAAATTACCTAATAATGCTAAGTTTTCCATAGAATGGATTCCATTGATTGATGCCTGTGTCAATTCCCACACTATGAACTGGGCCACTATCCTATCTAATAACCTAGCCACTATCATCACTGAGTATCATTAGAAGAGATCCTCCTCCGTGAAGAACCTTCCTCCATTCTATTTTAGTGCATACATCATGGATGCCATCTGTTTCTACACTAAATTTCCAATCATGGGTTGGAAATGGACCTTGCAGGACCCCTACCCTATCCATCTTAGCCATAAACAGATTTGGGAATCCCATTACTTACCTCATTTATATAAAATATGCCAAGTCGTTATTTTTCCATTGCATCAATTAATTTTTAATAAGAAATCCCCCAGGTTTTCCAAAGAAGCTGATACAGACCTTTTAGTAGTGTGCAAGTATTTTATTTAAGAATGGTTTACATACATTAGGGTTTTTGGTAGTAAAGTGGACCCGCATGTCCTCCCTTTGTATGTCTCTTATAAATTATTAGCAAGAGAAATAGCCCACCATACTATGGGAAAAGGCTTGACCAAAGTCCTAAAAGAAAGCAAGTCATTATCACCATCTTTTTCTGTTTAGCGTGGTTCCTTTTCATTAGCAGATTTTAACCATGCAACCAAAGAGTCAGTAAGCCTAGAAAGCCTCAGGCTCTATACTTTGCCGAAAGGGCAATCCAATCCAGACAAAATAGCACATAACATTACTACTACAGTAAATATCAAGCCTTATAATCATGAGGCTAATAATTCTGAAGACCTTTTATAGTCAACTGAATCCTTCGAACAAGCATTCGAGTGGGCAAGGGCAAATTTGAGTCCTGAAGATTTTGAAGGCTTTTAGGAGTTCAAAAACAAAAGGCTCGAAATAATTTCACTATATTTGTTAAAAATCAAGGACAAGCCTACACCCAGTGTGACTGTTAACAATGAGGGACCTAATTCTCCCATAGAGTCTCAAGTGGATATAGGGAAAAAATTGGATACAAGGAGGGCCCAAGACACGGAGAATACAGCTGAATCTAGCAGGAGGTTAGCCGAAAAGCAGGGTACAAGTAGCCCACCTAGAGATATCGGTCCTGAGATCAGAAGCAACAATTTGGAACAAGAGTGGGATTAGTTCAATACTAAGCTACAAAACACTCCCAAGACAATAGATACCCAGGAAACCATGGAGTATCAAACTCCTTTGCATATTTAGAAAAATACAGAGTCTGAACTGATGGATGAGAATGCGATAATGTCTCAGCAAACTGAAATCATTCCTGCTTTGCCCACATCAGAAATTGTCTTAAAGGTGACTGAAATCCCTTCTCTATATGTGTTCTACAGCCCGCTGCACAAGATTGTAGTAAGAATATAGAGGAAAAGGAGGGTAGAGACACCCAAAATCCCACGAGGGAATGAACCGATGGAAATAGTCTGGATGGACATTCCTTCCAATCTAGCCGAAAACTTGACCACATTGTCACAGTTTACAGGGGCATATGCAACTTCAACCATGGATAAAGCTACCGAGATATCTATTTTGTTGAAGGAAAAGGAAGAGAAGATTGCATAGCTCGAGCAACAGCTCGAAATAGAGAAGTCAAGTGTGAACAGGCAGGTTGCTGAGCAACTAGCCCAATTGCAACAAAACATGGAGGTGTTGAAGATAAGCCATGAAGAAGACATATAGGCCAAAAACATGCAACTCCAAGACTTGCAACCAACAATGGAAAAATATAAGGATGTTCCTACTGTCGAGGAATTCATCAAAGAGGCGCTAGAGATAAATTCTCTCCTATTAAAACATCAAGAAATTTTTTGCCAAAAGATGTCACATATTTCTCCTTATCTGATTACTAGTGACCAACTAAAGGATAAGGCAATTGACCAAAGAACTGAATTTACTGATCTAAACACAAGAATCTCATAATTCATTGAGTGGCAAGAAACAATAGAAAAAATAAGAGCTAACCTTCCTAAGATCGAAGAGACACATAAGGACATTCTATTCACGGATTGGGATGTGAGGATCAAACAAGATGAATTAGTAGTGGAAAGAGTAGCCGGGGTGTCGAAGAACATAGTTAAGGTGGTAAAACACACTTTGTATGCCACCAACCTCATGAAGGAAGGAAACCCGAAAGAACTGCCCCATTAATGACTTGCATAAAAGTTGGAAGGAAAGAGGAGAAATCCAAAGGGAAGTAATCGCAAAGATAACAAAGACTAACTGGGGGCATATTGGCAATACCTTGTCAAGCCATATAGCCAAATCATGACCCTTAACTGCTCATTCCATGCAACTCAGCGGATGTTTTCACCTCTCACAGATGTTATTTTCGCAGGATAGGTTAGAACATAGTTTGGAGCACCTCCTCAAGACAAACCAATGGTCGATATATGCGATTTAAAAGACAAGATGGTAGACATAAAATCATTATCATAGCCTCTGCTCATCAAGTCACTTTTATTTTTAGAATTAGTTAACTAGTTAGGAGGAAGGCTATTTGAAACCTCCTCAAAATTTTGTATAATCTATTTTTGAAAATTAGTTAAAATATTATTTATACCCTTCTCATGCATTTAGAGAAGGGTCTAGAATTTTATCAAAAACAATTGCAAAGAATGTACTTTTGTGAGTTTGTGAATGCTTTGGTGAAATTATGGAACATGATTGTTTCTTTTAAATATCAAACTACTTTCCTTTGTTGATGCACTATTGTATACTTGGAAGGTAATTTCATCTGAAGAAATAAGTTGATCTATGTCATTAGTCAAATGAGAAGAACTTCACATATATGGTACTTCTATCTTGTATTATTAGTTATGTTTTTGTTTAATTAGTGAGAACACTTTATTTTTATGAAATGTATATGAGGTATGTTCTTTTCGTTAAGCATTAATTGCACTACTGTATGATGCCTAGCTGAAATTGTTTATTTTCATATATAAATCATCAGATATATGCGATATAGTTTATACATTTCTTTGACTAACTATTTAGTCAAAGAAATTATCTTTATATGTTATCGCATCTTTTTTATGTGTGATTGATATTTATTATCACATGTCGAACATATATCTTTTTAGATCGCATATCACACAGAAATACCCAGGTTTATATTAGATTAAGTTAGCTAGATATTTGCATGATAGAATAGGTCATTTAGTTATCATTATTCTATTGCAATCGCTTGAAAACTACCCACTCTCATTTTAAAACCCACACTTGGAAACTGGTCCCATCATCCCCAGTCAGAGCCACCACTTTAAACATAAAAGGACTTTTCTTAAGGTCCGGACCAGGTGGTTATCCCCCATGTTGGAGTAAATGAAATTTGAGGTCTCAACATTTTGGCACTAGAAGAAGGGCCATCCGGCTATGAATGGCATATAAACCTAAATACCAATCGAAAAACATTCATAAGATTCAAAACCCCTCCACAAATTCTACATCTTCTAAATCTCACTCAAAATCTCTGGATCAGAAATATGAAATTGTAGAAACATCTCCCTCATCCCTTGAAGTAGTAAGACAACCACCTTCTCCATATTACACTCCCGAGTAATATCCATTTCTGTCGAGAAACCAAAGAGACCCGAAGCTTCTGAAGAGAGTGTTACTTCCTTATTACGAGAAACTGGTGTACTAACTAGATTGCGAAGTGAAAGGCTTGGAGTAACTCCATTTGAGTTTCCCATCCCTCCATGATGTAGGAAAGTTATCACATCAATATCTGAATCAGATACCAACAAGATCACATCACCCTTCCATCCATTCACTTCTCCATTCACTTCTACTCAATCCACTTCTCAAACTAGTGTTGCTACTAGCACTTCTAACCCAGTAGTAAGTTCTTCGCCATTTATACCTACTTCTGGACCAGCCTTCCTATATTCCCAGTCTCTGACTCAAGTTATGGCCAATCAACCCGCTCAACCTTGGACAAATCCTGGTGTTGTTCTAGTTGCTAATCCAAATGCTATTGCAGCAAACCCAGAAAAATGGTTACCTAATTACAATCCTAATGATGGTCTTCCTGCTGAAGAACATCTTAATAACTCTATGCTAGCCATGAATCTTAACGTAGTTGCACATGAAGATGTTGTAATCATACTGTTTCCTTATACCTTCCAAGGATTTTCTGGATCTTGGTATTTTTCCCTTCCAGCAGGCTCAATAAGGGATTGGGACACATTTCAAGAAGTATTTCTTGCAAATTTTGGTGATGACAAGACCATAGGATCCTTAATCAATGATCTTTCTAACTTAAAAGAAAACTCAAATGAAAGGATCAAAGACTTCTACTCCATATTTAACAAGTTGCTAAACAAAATCCTAGTTGCCTCAAAACCTACAGTCAATGTACAAATAGAATGGTACATATCCTCCCTTCCTTCTAATATCGTGATTTTTTAAAATAGAGCCAATAAGGCTTCCCTTGTAGAAAACATGAAGGAAGCTCTATCTGTAGAAAGAAGAATTATTGCTTTATAAAAGAGGTCACAGACAAATGAAAGGAAGTAAAAAAAGGTAAGGTTCAAAGATGATTAAAAAAAGAAAGCTCTAAAGGATCCTTTTCATCTTGAAGGCCTTCAGAAAGTGTTAAAGACCATGCCCAATGAAATGGTCAAAATCAAGAAGTACAACACAAGATCTTCTGCTCCCAAGAAACCTTTTCGCTCATTTAAAAGAAACCCTTCTTCTGCATCACAACCACCGAATATTATTTCAAACGTTGAATCAAATCAAGAAGTAGAATAAGACTCACCAGCCGAAGAGGAAGCTGAAATGGAAGAAGAATTTGAATTAAATGGAATGTGGGATTTCATTTCACCAATTGAAGAGGAAGCACAAGCTATGCCAATAACTACAAGAAGTAAAAACTCTCTTGATATGTCTATAACAAATCAAAAATTGAAAATTGCTACTCCTGTAAAGGAGAAAAAAGTAAGTAAGAAGTCTAAGACTAGTCAAACTGATACTATTCCATTAGATCCCCCAAATGCTTCCAAAACATTGGTAATATCGGATATAGTGGAATATAACATAGTCAAAGATATGAAAAAGACCAGAACAAATACTTCATTACATGAGCTGACTAAACTCAAACAACAACAGAAAATTCTATTAAGAGAGTTAAAAGCAGTTCTTGTATCCCCTCTACCATCTACTATAGTTACTCAAGCTGCCTAGGATATTGAAAAACCTCCCTCATCTTTAAATAAAGTAAATCCCACATATTTAGTTTTAATAGGCGATAGGTCTATATCTCATACACCTCCATTCCTCCTTACTTACGAGATTTTCAACAGAAATTCCCATAATTGCCTTGTTGATTCAGGAGCCTCTTCAAAAATTATGCCAAGGACCGTGTGTACTAAATTGAACATTACGCCTCAAAAATATGCAGTACACATAGTTCAATTGGACAGGATGAAAGTAAAGGTTCTTGGAGAAATACCCTCAGTTTCAATTAGGCTTTCCTCTAATCCAAAAGTTTCGCAGATAATCGATATTCTAGTGATTGATATCCCTAAATTTTATGGTTTAATTCTAAGTAGGGATTGGTCTAAAAAGTTGCACGGATACTTTGCAACTGATTGGTCTCACATATGGTTGCCACACAATGGTAAACCAAACGAAATCAGAGTAGACTGAGAGAAGTTCATGAAATACACAGTCACTGATCTCGAGGGAAGCAATGAACCTATTTCTTTCACCAATAATATCATTGGAAATTACTCAGCTAAATCATTTCTGGGATAATATAACGCCCAAAGATCTCCTTTTCCAGATAATGTTGTAATGTCTCAAATAGAAAAATTTTCACAAACAGATGCTTTCAAGTGTGTAAATATAGTCGATAAAATTTTAGATAATTCATTGTTCTAGAATCTCTAGTTTGATGGTTCCAAATCTGAAGATGGTGCAGGTGCTGGATGCATTTTAATCAACCCACAAGGAGAGAAAACCACACTATCCTACAGACTTGAATTTCAATGCACTAACAATACTGTAGAATATGAAGCATTGATTCAAGGGTTGTATAAATCCATTGGCCTTAATGTCAAGTATTTGTAGGTGTATGGAGATTCTTAAATAGAACATAGTTACCGATCAAACAAGAAAGTGAACTAGTACCCCTTTTTTGAGGTAGCAAAAAATCACCCGATTTTGAAAAGTGGTGATGGTAGAATAAACATTTTTTTTTAGCATAGTTTTGGAACTTTAAATTTTCTTATGTATCAAGTATGAACATTTTTTTCGATGTTAGTCATTTTCATGCTGATTTTGAAAAGCACTGATGCAACATCAATCCCTTTTTTTAGAGGGTTGATTTTTGACACTTCAGTCTTTTTTATGTAGCAAGTATCAACCTTTTTTAAATGTTAGTGATTTTTATCTTGATTTAAAGGGCTTATTTTTTACACTTTATATTTTCTAATGTATTAAGTGCGAATATTTTTTTTAAATATTCATGATTTTCATATTTGTAATAA
>APFE030578091.1:133807-204662 GCA_000404065.3 Pinus taeda
TATTTCTTTATACATTTATTTTTTTATTTTGCTTTTTATTTTCATTTTTTTCTACAGGGTCTGTGTTGATGCTCGTCTAACAACCCAATCCCGTTATGGACAATTTGATAGTTGATTTTAAAATTTTCGTTATAATGAATCGAGTCTGCCCCCACAATGTATCAATTTCATGGTTGGTCTTTAAGTTTTCATTACAATAGGTCGAGTTCACCTACAATGCATGTCAATTTGATGGTTGATTTATAATTTTTTGTTACAATGTATCGAATTGTCTTAGGCTAAGATTTTAAAATCGCTATATATTTGGCATTTAAAAAATAAATTACTCTTGAGTGTTCATTTTTAAAGTTTTTTGTCATAAATGTTTTTCATAATGTCATGCTTGAAATATTTTGAAAACTTGAGATGTTTTGGTAGTCATAATCTTTGGTTTTAATTGCATGGTTGAAAAATTGTGAGGATTTTAATGTTTTTCTAAGTCACAATATTTTATCTTTAATGTTATGGTTGAAAACAATAACAATTTCAAGGTTTTTTAGATTCAATATATTTTATTTTTAACAACATGGATGGAAATAGTTAGAATTATCAGGATTTGAGACATGGTATTTTATCTCTAACATCATGTCTTAGAATTGTTGGAATTTTACAGTTTTTCAAAGTCCGGATATTTTCTCTTTAACTCCATTGCTAAAAAATGTCAAATTTGTAACTTGATTATTTTTTTGGTTATTCCAGAATAAACAAATTTTTTAAGGGTGTTTTTTTCATCCATTTAAAAAAAAAATGGTTTTTACTTCCATTTAAAAAAAATGTTGAGAATTTACATTGAAAAAAAAAAAAACGTCGTTCTGGAATAAACAACTTTCATTTTTGGGTTGTTTTTCATGTTTTTTTTGGAGTTTTTGGTCTTGAATACATGTTTTGAGGTAATAGTTCCCGTTTCATCTGTAACTATGTTATATTCATTAAACAGGTAAGAAACACAATTCATTGTGTGTCTAGGCACCTAAAACATTATCAATATCTAGCCCAAAATATTACTTCTCATTTCACTGCTTTTAACATTTCTTCAGTTCCCAGATTGCAAAACGCAAGCATTGATTTACTTGTTGATGTGGCATCCAAGATTATACCTTTGAAATAATTTAGTCCAGACAGATTTTATATAGAATTAGTTTTTAGACCATCCATTCCTGATAATGTAACAAATTGGAGAGTGTTTAATAACGATACTGATATAATCAATTTCCTTACATCAGAAGGATCTTATGAGGAACAAATCATAGATGAACATGAGCATGACTTGCAAATCAACCATGAAAAACATCAAAACCCAATCCCAAAGTATGTAGTTAAGATGGAAGATCTCTATGATTTAAAGGACATATTTAAGAAAATTACCAACTCCAAAACTCAGAGTTCTACTCTAAGATTTGAAGTAGTAAACCTAGGTTCAACTGAGAAACCTCAAAATGTCAACCTAGGTCTTGGTTTATCATCTGAGGAAAGAATATCATTCATTAAGTTGTTGAAAACATACAAAGGTGTCTTTTCCTGGGATTAAGCAGATCTCAAGACCTATGATACCTCTGTAATTAAACATACCATACCAATGACTTCTAATGAAAAACCAGTTCAACAGAAGCTTAGGAAAATTCACCCAAACCTTAAAATTCAAATCAAATCCAAATTGAACAAGATTTTGAAGGCCAAAATAATCTTTCTTGTTAGACATAAAAGTGGGTATCAAATATGGTCCTTGTGAGGAAAAAGAATGGTGATATTAGGATTTGTATTGATTTTAAAAACTTGAATAGAGATTGTAAAAAGGATAACTTTACTTTTCCTACCATGCAACAAATATTGCAATCAGTTGCAGGTTCCGAATTAATGTCTTTTCTAGATGGATTTTCAGGATACAATTAAATTATTGTACATCCAGATGACAAATTGAGGACAACATTCAGGACCAAGTGGGGGACATATGCTTATCAAAAAATTCCTTTTGGACTCATTAATGCAAGTGCTACATTTCAACGTGCTGTCGATATTACTTTCAAAGGTCTGATTAATAAGCCAGTTGTTATCTACCTAGATGACATTACAGTCTATTCTAAGGATAGAAACAATCATTTAAATGACCTAAAACACATTTTTGAGAGATGCAATAAATATGGCATTTCTTTAAATCACAAAAAATCATAATTTTATTTACCATAAGGCAAACTCCTTAGATTTATAGTGTCCAAGAAAGGGATTTATATTGATCCTAATAGAGTCCAAGAAATTGAAAAGATTCCTCTCCCACATAATAAAAAGACCATGCAATCATTCCTAGGCCAAATTAATTTTGTAAAAATATTTGTTCCAAATTTCTCACAGATTGCCCTACTCCTTCAAGTAATGATAATAAAGAACACAATTTTTAAATGGGATAAAGATAAAAGAGAGTCATTTGAGTTGAGAAAAAAAATCATTATCAATGCTCCTTCTTTAACAACTCCTCACTTTCTCAAACCTTTTTTTTTATACACTTTTTCATCCGATACATCATATGCAACAGTTTTAACACAGCTGAATGATAAAAATATAGAGGCACCCATCTCTTTTTTCAATTCCAATTTGCAAGGTGCCAAGTTAAACTATTCAACTATTGAGAAAAAAAACTTTTGTTGTTTTTAAAACATTGAAACATTTCAAACCTTTTCTTCTCAAAACCCATACAAAGATAGTAGTACCTTACCCTGCAGTAAGGCAATTATTGATTCAAAGAGAAGTAGGGGAGAAAAGAGCCAATTGGGTTTGCGCCTCAAGAGTACGATGTAGAAATCTAGGTAGCTAAAATTGTTAGGGGCAAAGGTTTTTGCAGGACGCTAATTGGAGCTTCCCACTTATCAGAAGAAGAATACCAAGGTAATGAAGTTCAAATATCATAGGTAAGCCTCAATAATACACAATCACAGTATGTTGATTTGAAGTTTTATTTAAAGAATGGATATGCTCCTATGCATCTAAATTACAAAACAAAGTGTGATTTAAGATTAAAATCAAATCATTATGAATTAAGTGATGATGTATTGTCTAGACAAAACTATGATTTGGTATTATTAAGATGCCTAGAAAAACCTGAAGCTAAAAAGGTCATGCAGGAATTACATCATGGACTAGCTGGAGCTCATTTTGGAGGAAACACCACAACTCAAAATCTTACATGCAGGTTATTATTGGCAAACAATATTCAAGGATGCACAAGA
This sequence comes from Pinus taeda, assembly GCA_000404065.3. NCBI lineage: Eukaryota > Viridiplantae > Streptophyta > Pinopsida > Pinales > Pinaceae > Pinus > Pinus taeda. The sequence continues at coordinate 137,065 of APFE030578091.1, forward strand.
ATATGCAAGAAAATGAAAAACTTGTTCAATTGCAGCCAGAAGAGAAAAGAAACCATCATTCCCTTTGCATCCAGTCAATATCCAACAACCATTTGAACAATGGGGATTAAATATAATTGGTGAGATTATTCCTAGCTCTTCCAAGCAACACAAATACATCCTTACAACTACTAATTATTTCACAAAATTGGTAGAATTTATACCGCTAAAGATAGCTAATACATAAAATATTATAGATTTCATTGATCAGTACATAATTACCAGGTTTGGCTTACCCACAACTTTAATATTTGACAATGCATCTTATTTCTCTGGAAATACAATGATATAATTTGCTTTAAAGCGAGGTTTCAAATTAAATTATTCATCCAACTATTATCTACAGGGTAATGGATTAGCATAATCAAAAAACAAAAACCTTATCAGAATCATCAAGAGGACTATAGACCAAAATCATAGGAATTGGCACAAAGCGTTGACATTTTCTCTTTGGGCAGACAGAATTACACAGAAGGCCTCCATCATTTCTTCTCATTTTGCTTTAGTTTATGGAAAATAATTTGTTCTACACACAAACATAGCAATCTCATCTCTCGCCCTAGTGCAATTCATTGATGAAAACCCTTCCTCTTCTCTTCAAGCAAGACAATTCCAAATTCTTAAGCTTAAAAAAGAAAGAGAGAAGGCTAAAGCAACCCACTTCCATCATCAGCAATTAGTCAAAGCCTCTTTTGATACAACCTCTGCTAGTCATAAAACTTTTGAAGTAGGTCATCTGGTTTTGAAATGGGACAAAGAACACGAGGAAAAAGGTAAGCATACCAAATCTCAAAGACTATGGCTTTGCCCTTTCCAAATCATTGAGAAAATTGGGCAATCAACATTTATTTTACAGGACTTATCAGGTAGGATGTATTCCTTGCTCGTTAATGGGAAATTCTGAAAAAATACTTTTCCTATAAGATAACCTCTTCTAAATTTGTACCATATCACCTTTAAGATTCTTAGGTAAATAAAGGTTAAGTAGTATTTACTTTTGGCTTCTCAAAATAAAATCTTTGATAAATTTTGATTTTTTTGCTTCTATAAGTAAGAAAAGTTAAAGAAATAATTAGGACATTTGAGTATCAAAATAAACCTGATTTCTTTGGAAAAACTTGACCTTCTTAAAAAATTTATTCTGTGAACAAGCTCTTATCTTTATAAAGTATAGATGTTTTGTTATCAGTCAAGAAAAGAATCCTTAACCTAGTAAGGAATTTCTACAAATAAGTATCTCAAAACTCTATCATTATCATCCAAAACTCTTAAAAAGAGCCAATGATTCACCCCATCTGATAAAATTTTCCTCTTTCAGAGTGTAATTCTAAAATATGCAAAACTTAGAAGATAATAAGTTTCATTACGAGCTTGTTTACCATGACCATAAGGGAATAATTAAACTGATATTACCAAAACTGCATACCAAAACAGGGTAATAGCCAATGATCTAATCAATCAAAAGATAAGGGGCCTCATCAAGAGCCAGCTTGTTCACTTTAGTTACAACCAGTGAATGGCATTGTCATTATTAAGTTACCAAGCCTAGACAATGTCTTTTAAGGAACTTAAAAATAAAAATATAAAAAAAAGGACAAGATCCAAATGAGATTGAAAGCAAGTGAATATCATTTTGAATTTTGAAAATTGCTTTAGATGGGACAATGAATCATTGTTGGTTAAAAGATAACCTTGTCGAGGCTATAAAACACCTGCTGGAAGCAGAGCCTCTATCTATGATAAATGAGTAAACAATAAAAAATAATATGTGGAAGACACCTGCTATATCTCTTTAAATCTTAATATTGACTGATGAAAACATTTATATTTTTATCACTACAAGAGAAAAGTAGTTGAATAAACAAGTTGAGTAAGTGATTATGATTCTAGAAAAATGTTATTTAGTTTATAACTCATGCAATTATTGTTCCTATAACTCTTCTAATTTTGAAAGCTCTAGAAATTTTAGAAAACCATCAGAGAAAGTGGTTCTCCCAAGTGAATCACCAATTGTTGTACTATGTAACAACCCTCCCATTCATATATAGTAATAGCTAATATTATACATATATATGGGGACCCTTTTAAATTTTTAGTCTTTGAAAGATAAATCCTAACTCTAAGAAATTACCTTGAAAACTCTTAGAAAATAACCCAAGTTTAGGATCCTTATCGCAAATCGCATTTCACATTTTTTTCATGTACAAACCTTTAAGTAAATCCTAAATTGCAATATGCTATCAAACCTCCCGCTATGATATTCTGATCAAAACGCCTTGAGAATTCACAATCGCACTTCGCAAAAATCATGCCATTGTGTCATCCTTTAACGATTTGTGAAATGCGATATTTCGATATTCGCAATTGAATTTCACATTATAAACATGCAACACTATATTACATTGTTTAAAATTTGCAATGCGTGAATAAAGAACCAAGTGTGGGAAGTAATTGTGTAAATGAAAGGTTTGATAGGCTAATTAATGTTTAGTAGCCCGAGGAGAAGTAATGATGTTTCAAGTTATGGCTAGTTAACATTGAATATCTCATTTGAAATCCTCCCATGATTCAAAGTCATTTCAGAGAGCTTGCAGCCTTAACTTCCCTATATTGTCTGTGCTAATATATCCCTTCCATTACAGGAAAGCTTTAACAGACATGTCATTGTGAAAGGTGATGCAAAAATAGAAAAAGCAGAGTTTTACGGAGTCTGAGCTATCAGAAATGTCTCCTATATTCTCTAATACGGTTTGTAGCACCAATGGGGGAGAAACAACATGGGAGGTCATATACAACAGGGTTGAGGATGAGCATCCCAAAGTTACTGTCGTAAAGGTAACAACCAACTCAATAAAACCTTTGGGAGTCCAATTCAAAGATGTTGCCTATTATTTCCTTCATAGAATAGGAGCAAGAGAAAAAATACTCCCATATACTGATATGGTTAGGTGAGTGGTGGAAAACCTCACTATTGAAGACAGGCAATTCAGAAACTCAAGAATGGAACTCATGGGGTCATTCAAAGCTGAAGAACTGAAGAAAATGTACCATATACCTAACCCTCAGGACATATATGATAGCTCATGCCTTGCCAACTTTGCAAAGAAAAACAAAGAATCTTTCAAGATAATCCAAGGTTGGAGGGTACTGGAGAACAAGTTCAAATTTGATAAAATGAGTTTGTATGCTATAGCCTCTTTGGATAACCCCTACAACTATGCATCTGCTATGTTATGTAGGCTATATGGATTACCTAATAATGCTAATTTTTCCATAGAATGGATTGCATTAATTGATGCATGTGTCAATTCCCACATTATGAACTGGGCCACTATCTTATCTGATAACCTAGCCACTATCATCACCGAGTATCATTAGAAGAGTTCCTCCTCCACAGGGAACCTTCCTCCATTCTATTTCAGTGCCTACATCATGGATGCCATCTGTTTCTGCACTAAATTTCCAATCATCGGTTGGAAATGGACCTTGCAGGACCCGTACTCTTTACATCTCAGCCATAAACAGATTTGGGAATCCCATTACATACCTCATTTCTATAAAATATGACATGCCATTATTTTTTCATTGCATCAATTAATTTTTAATAAGAAAGCCCCCAGGTATTCCAAAGAATCTTCTTTATATCTTCTAGTAGTGGGAAAGTATTTTGTTGAAGAATGGTTTACATACATTAGGGTTTTTGGCAGTATAGCGGACCCGAGAGACGTCCCTTTGTATGTCTCTGATAAATTATTAGCAAACAAAATAGCCCACCAGACTATGGGAAAAGTCTTGACCAAAGTCCTAAAAGAAAGCAAGAAGTCATTATGGTCATCTTTTCCTATTCGGTGTGGTTCCTTTTCATTAGCAAATTTTAACCATGCAACCAAAGAGTCAGTAAGCCTAGAAAGCCTCAAGCTCCATACTTTGCCAAAAAGGCAATTTGATCTAGATAAAATAGCACATAACATTGCTACTACAGTAAAGATCAATCCTTATAATCATGAGGCTAATAATTCTGAAGACCTTTTACAGTTAGCTAAATCCTTCGAACAAGCATTTGAGGGGGCAAGGGAAAATCTGAATCCTGAATATCTTCAAATATTTCAAAAGTTCATAAACAAAAGGCTCGAAATAATTCCACTACATTTGTTAAAAATCGAGGAAAATCCTACACCCAGTGTGACTGTCAACAATGAGGGACCTAATTCTTGCATAGAGTCTTAAGTGGATACAGGGAAAACACTGGATACAGGGAGGACCCAAGACACTGAGAATAGAACCGAATCCAGCAGGAGGTCAACTGAAAAGCAAGGTACGTGTAGCTCACCTAGAGATATCAATTCTTAGATCAAAAGCAATAGTTTGGAACAGGAGTGGAATTGATTTAATAAAAAACTACAAAACACTCCTAAGACAATAGATACCTAGGAAATCATTGAGTATCAAAATACTCTTCATATTAAGAAAAATATGGAGTCTGAACTGATAGATGAGCAAGCGACAATGTCTCAACAGAATGAAATCATTCCCTCTTTGCCCACATCAGAAATTGTCTTAAAGGTGACCAAAATCCCTCCTCTATATGTGTTCTACAACCCATTGCACAAGGCTGTAGTAAGAAGATTGAGGAAAAGAAGGAGGGTAGAGACATCTAAAATCCCACCTGGGAATGAACTGATGGAAATAGTTTGGAAGGACATTCCTTCCAATCCAGCCAAAAAATTCACCAAACTGTCATAGTTTGTAGGGTCATATGCAACTGCCACCATGGATAAAGCTATCGAGATATCTATTTTGTTGAAGGAAAAGGAAGAGAAGATTTCACAGCTCAAGCAACAACTTGAAACAGAGAAGGCAAGTGTGAATAGGCAGGCCGCTGAGCAGCTAGCCCAATTGCAATAGAAGATGGAGGTGTTGAAGATAAGCCATAAGCCATAGAAAATTATAAGGATGTTCCTATTGTCAAGTAATTCATCAAAGTGACATTAGAGCTCAATTCTCTCCTATTAAAACAATAAGAACAATTTTGCCAAAAGATGTCACATATGGCTCCTTATTTGATTACCAGTGACCAGCTAATGGATAAGGAACTTGAACAAAGAATTGAATTTACTGATCTAAACACAAGAATCTGAAAATTAATTGAGTGGCAAGAAACAAAAGATGGAAAAAGAGCTAATCTACCTGAGATTGAAGAGATACATAAGGACATTCTATTCACAGATTAGGTTGCGAGGATCAAACAAGTTGAATTAGCAGTGGCAAGAATTGTTGGGATGTCAAAGAACATAGTAAAGGTATTAAACCACACTTTTTATGTCACCAACCTGGTGAAGGAAGGCAACCCGAAAGAACTTCCCAATTTAAATGACTTGCATAAAATCTGGAAGGAAAGAGCGGAAAGCCAAAGGGAAGCAATTGCAAAGATAACAAAGAATGACTAGGAGGCATATTGAAAATACCTTATCAAGCCACACAACTAAATCATGACACTTAAATACTCAATCCATTCAACTTAGCAGATGCTTCCACCTCTCATAGATGTTATTTTCACAGGACGAGTCAGAACACAGTTTGGGGCACCTCCTCAAGTCAAATCGATGGCCGATATATGTGATTTAAAAGACAAGTTGGAAGACAACAAATCATTATCATAGCCTCTTCTCATCAAGTCACTTTTATTTTTAGAGTTAGTTAACTAGTTAGGAGGAAGGTTGTTTGAAACCTCCTCAAATTTTTGTATAATATATTTTTGAACATTAGCTAGAATAGTATTTATACCCTTCTCATGCATTTAGAGAAGGGTCTAGAATTTTATCAAAAAAATTTGAAAAGAATGTACTTTTGTGAGTTTGTGAATGATTTGGTGAAATTATAGAACATGATCATTTCTTTTAAATATCAGACTACTTTACTTTGTTGATGCACTATTGTATACTTAGAAGATAATTTGATCTGAAGAAAGAAGTTGATCTATGTCACTAGTCAAATGAGAAGAACTTCACAGATATGGTACTTTTATCTTGTATGATTAGTTATGTTTTTGTTTAATTAGTGATAACACTTTATTTTTATGAATTGCATATGAGGTGTGTTCTTTCCCTTAAGCGTTAATTTCACTATTGTATGATGCCTAGATGAAATTGTTTATTTTCATATATAAATCATCAAATATATGTGATATAGTTTATACATTTCTTTGACTAACTTTTTATTCAAAGAAATTATCTTTATATGTTATCACCTCTGTTTTATGCGTGATTGATCTTTATTATCACATGTCAAATGGATATCTTTTTAAATTGCATATCACATAGAAATACCTGGGTTTATATTAGATTAAGTTAGCTATAGATTTGCATGATAGAATAGGTCATTTAGTTATCATTATTCTATTGCAATCACTTGAAAACCACTCACTCTCATTTTAAAACCCACACTGGGAAACAGGTCCCATCATCCCTAGTCGGAGCCACCACTTTAAATGGAAAAGGAGTTGTCTTAAGGTCCATACTAGGTGGTTATCCCCCATGTTGGAGCAACATAATATGAGGCCTCAACATAATGACGCTTCCTTAAGTATATGTAATTCGGGCACTGTTCGACAAGCTTTTTCCACTACAAATGCAAGCTAGGTGTTTTGTGCCTGAACTTTCTTCTATGCCTCCAATGCCTCGAACTTCTTAGTGAAAATTTGTTCATTGTTTACTCTATGCTCGCTTACAAGGCTCAGTGTGCACTGCTATCGGGCTTTAACCTATGTTATCACACTGGCTTGTAGTGTATGAAGAAACTCACTAGGCAGCATGACCAAGTTGAGGCCAATGTTCTTCGAAGAACTGAAAATAGCCTTGTTAGAGGCCACCTCTATGCTCAAAGATCCATCTAGGAGCATGACTACATAGAGATCTAGTGATCAGACCATCTTGGCTGCTTGAGTGGTCCTCGGTGCCAAACTTGTTTATGCAACGCTGCTCTATCTTGCACCGTCCTGGATCCTATTTGCCTGGAACTGCAACTCATGCAGATCCTTTTGAATAGTAATCAACACCTTCTGTTGTTGTTTCTAAAACTAATGTATTAGTTCTACGGTGCTATCCCTCACCTGATCACCTATTTCATCTAGGTCGTCGTTAGTCAAAGTAATTGGTTCTAGCGACGGCTTAGCGGCTTTTTTTTTCTTCCATGACCCTTCCTTTTCCTAATCTCTGTACCACTTCACTCGGGAGGGAGTGCTCTTCTCATCTTGACCACCACCACCCTGCTCTGATTGCTCTTCCTCCTCTATTTGGGGTGAAGGAGACTTATCACTCCACTTTGAACTGCACTCTTCTTGTTTTGCCTGCTTCTTTGTGGCACATTCCGCTTCCACTCAGGCCTTCTTCTCGGCCTCTTTCCTCCATTTCTTAGTCAGCTTCTAAACCTTTTGTTTGGTTGCATCCTTCTTCTTCTTCTCCATGGACTTGCTAGTACCTGTGGCTAGATTGAAAGGAGAATGCCAATCTATTTTCTAGCACTTGATGACCTCCTCAATAGCGTCATCTATAGTAAGATAAGGTAAGTCAAATGATTTTTTCTCTGAATCCTTCCACGCCCATTTGTATACATGGTGGAAGTCAGCTTTGAACTACGTGTATCCTGAAAGTTGTTCCAGCATAGTTGGTGATAACCATGGCTTTTGGGTTATGGTCATGCAAATGCTCGCCTCCATCAGCACCCAAAAGACATTGGTCTCTGTGACCTACACAACATCTTTTGTATCCCACAAAGATGCAAATTTTGTAGCCTCTGGTAATTTTTTCTCAAATCCCAGACAATCAGAATAATCAAGATCAACAACCATGAATAGTGGAATGTTTACTCTCATCTTGTGCCTCTCTGTAGTTCACAAGGAACTCACTACACAGGTAGCACACCTAGTTGAACTGCACGCTCTCCACGCACTGTGCAACCAAAGAAACCATTTGTGTCGGCACCTCATCCACGTGGAACTTTCGCATAACCTTGCTAGCCATAATCTATGTGTAAATCTTTATCGTGGGGTCAGTGATTGAGGTAATAGAATACCCGCGTAGCTTTTTCACAAGCTTAAACTTGTCGTTCATCTTCTCACCGAGGTCACACTCGCTCATCTTTCTGTAAAACTCCTTGGCCAAATTTAATCTTTAGTGTGGAAATAACATGATCTGATGGATCATCATATCGGTGATGGGGATCGGCATGCTCAACCACAAGCACTCATCATGCACCAAGCATAACAACGACTTAATGTCAATCAAGTTAATATTAGAGCGGTGGTAGTGGGGCACCCACAACAGGTTCAAAAACCCTGATTGGTTTACTCCATGAATCCACTCAATAGGCTCCAGCATGGTGACACCAAACTCTTTGTAGAAGACACTCCTCATGTAGGTTTTTGTAGCAAGGTGGGGGAACCACTTGCAGTACTCCAAATCCCAATCTTCTAGCTTCAAATGTGGGATTTGCGTCAAGTGTGGACCTTCAAAGATTTGGTTCTTTGTTAACAGAGGTGTGTTGAGGAGGAATTGTCCTACATATGGGTCCTTAGGGACCTTTACTTTTCCCTTGAAAGGAGGGATATACTCTGGAAACTTAGATATAGGATCCAACCCTTCAGTGTCTATATCCTCCGCACCCTCCTCAACTGCTAGATCCACCACTTTCCCCTTATCTTTTGCACTCAACTTTTCCTTCCTCTAGGCCTGTGTGGTAGCATGCTTTCTCGGTGACTCGTGCACTGGCACTGAATTCTTTTTCTTATCTTTGTTTGGCTTAGGGACCTCTCTCACCGGCATAGGCTTCAACCTAGGTGACCTCGGTGTCATAGGAACTGTAGTTGGAACCTCTCTCACTGGCATAAGCTTCGAACTAGGCAACCTCGGTGTTGTAGGCACTACAGTTGGAACCTCTCTCACTAGCATAGGCTTCAACCTAGGTGACTTCGGTGTCGTAGGCACTGCAGGTGGAACCTCGATCCTCATCACCTTCAGGGAAGCTCCCTCAGAGGCGATAGTTCCTCTAGTGCTAGTGGTTTTAGTGGGACCTGGTCCTAACATGATTTCAATGGTGAGTTTGTGATATAACTCAAGCAACTTGTCGAACGTAGGTCTTGCGATCAGAGCTTCGAAATATTCATGATTCATGGGCACCAGACAAGATAAAACAGGAATTCTAAGGATGCAAAGTGTTTTTCACTGGATGGCCACACATAATTTATAGGCAAACTCAAATTCAAATTCTATCGATCCCCCCAAAATCTGTCCATAAATGTTAGATTGGCAGCATATTGCCAAATATTCCACTCTTAAATTCAGCCTTAAATGTCGCCCCCCACTCCTCTTAACTATCTCCTCACAATCAAATCATCAACAGTGGTTATAACAGTTACTTTTTGGCTACACTGCGTAGTCTCTCCCCTTATAGCACAGCTCCCTTCGTGCTTCTTCTGGTACTGTGAGACTCTCTTGTTTCACGCAAACCCCCTGTCGCACAACTCTACAAACTGGGAAGTGTATTTTATAGCCATGCACCTCCTTGCAATTGCCTGGAGTTCTAAGAATGTGCTACCATCATGTAATCATTGGGTCGGATCCCCGGTGTATGGCTTCAATTGGATTCCATTTACCCTTCCCAGAAATGGATCTCTTTTCAACTTCACGAGCTGAACTGCTCCACCATCTGTAATCTCTTTGATGACATATGGTCCCAACCAATGCATCTAAAATTTTCCTAGAAACTTATCAAAATTACTATTATATAATAAAAATAAATGGTTTACCTTGAGGTGTGCAGTTTGATGTGCTAATCGTGCCAAGATTTTCCACATTCCTCTTGAACCTATTGATGGAATCTAGCCAAAAACCTATCTTCCTCAAGCTTTGTTAGCTACATGAGCCTCTCTTCTAAAGCTCTACGGTCTGCCATTCCTGTGAAAGCTATTATGCGTATACTATGCATGATATAATCCATAGGTATCATAGCCTCTATGCCATAGACGATCCTAAAAGGTGTCTGGCCAGTAAGATATTTATAGGTAGTTCTGTAAGCCCATAACACCACTACTACACAGATATACCAATCATTCCGATACGCATTTCACACCTTCGTTAGCACATTCTCCAATATCTTATTAAAAGCCTTGACCATTCATTGGCCTGAGGATGATATGGCGTACTCTTCTAATGATAAACTTGGAACTCTTTGGTCAGCGTGTTGATTGTTTCATTGAGAAAATGTGTGCTACGACCACTCATCAAAATCTTCAGGCAACCAAACTTGGTGAACACATATTCAAACAAGAGTTTTGTTGTTGTTTCCCCTGTACAATCCTTCAGTAGCTGTGCCTCTGCCCACTGGATCAAATATTCGGTCACGGTGATGATATACCACACACCTGTCTTCTTTCCTCGAGGCTGAATTGTCCCTACAAAATCAATTGCCCACTTATCAAATGGCTGCAATGACACTTGTGGACTCAGAGGCAGCTCATCCCTCCACAATGGCCTTCCCATTCTCTGACATACATCGCATGCCCTACCATATTCTTTGGATTCCTTGTGCAGTTTCAGCAATCACAACCCAGCATGTAAAATCTTTTGCGATGTCTCTTTCCCTGCATAGTGGCCTCTCGCAACTCCTCCATGAGCTTTAGCAAGGATACTATTTCATTCAAAATCAGGCACATAACGTCTCAATATTTCATCTGATCCCATCTTGTACAAATTCCCTACAATAACTGAGAAGTCTGCTATGCGTACTACCAATTCTTTCGTATGTTGTCTCATGTATCCCTCAGGTGTCATTCCTGTAGTCAGGAAGTGGATAATGTTTGAAAAGTGATTATCTGCTACACACACCATGAAGAGTTATGCATCAGGTAGCCCCTCCTCCAAATTGGTGGGCTCCTCTCCATTTCAATGTGCGATAGATGATCAGGCCCTGAATTGAACCTTCCTAGCATCACAATCACCTTGAAATCATACTCCTGAAACACTAGCAACAATTTACATATCCCCCCCCCAACACAGGCTTATTAACTAGGTATTTCAATGCAAAATGGTCTATGTACATCTTGAAATGTCCGCCTAACAAGCATTGTCGGAACTTTTGGAGCATGTATACCATAGCCAACCCTTCGTGCTTTGTTTTCGAATAATTATTTTCAGCCTTAGACAACCTCCTACTCGCAAACGCTCTAGCGTGATCCAATTCTCCTTCACCGGCCTATGTCAGCACTGCTCCTAGTGCAATACATGACACACCCACATACACATGAAATTCCTTCTTCCAATCTAGGAAGACTAGAATTGGCACAACAACCCATTTTTCCTTTAATACATCTAGACTCCATTGACACTCTTCGCTCCGACAGAACATAGTGTCCTTTTTCACTAGCTTTTCCATAACGCGATAATCTAAGCATAACTTTTAATGAAATTTCTGTAGTATCCAGTATGACCCAGTGTTAGGTGCAGTTGTTTAACACTCCTTGGCACCTCCAAATTTATTATAACCACGATTTTAGCAGGGTCCACCATTAATCCTTGCCTGCATACCACATGACCCATCAAAATGCCAAAGGGGGCGTAAAATAAGCATTTCTTCAAGTTTAGCATGATCTAATACCTTCGACATGTGTCCAACATCAAGTGTAAACTAGATACATGGTGCTTTACTAGTCCAAACAATATCAAATTGTCAAAATATACCTCCAAAAATTTGTGAATGAACTCTTTAAACGTCACAATGATTACGCGCGAGAAGATCATTGTCGCATTTTTAAGTCCAAAAGGCATTACTGTATACTAAAAACATCACCACTTAGTCACGAAGGTCATCTTACTCCTGTCTTCTGGCATGATCTTAATCTGATGGTACCCATAGATCCCATCAGCAGGGAAAATTTCAGGGTCTAATATTCACAAATCGGCTGATTTTCCATGCTTTTTCCAAAAAAGAGATTCGCTAATTTCCATTTCTTCTAAAAATTATTCTCCCAAATTTTATAGTATAAAATTATTTCACCTTAAAAATCACCAAAATTTTATATAGAGGCTATACAAAATTATTAGAATTTTTAAATTTCTTACAAAAATATTGTCAAACATTTTATAGATTGCATATGATGGACTACGAGATTCACCAAGGTTTCTAAAATTCAAGATAAATTTCCATCCTTAAAATTTTCCTTTCCCATCAGTGAATGAATAAGACTCTTACCCACCAACATTATCCAATACTTCATCTATGAATGAAGTTGGAAAAGGGTCATGAATGCAAGCATTGTTGAGCTTCATGCGATCTATGCAAATCCTTATTTCATCCTTTTGCATCTTTTCCTGAATGACCATTGGGCTCACCCAATCAGATTCCTCCATTGATTCAATAATACCTACTACAAGCATCTTGTCCAACTTGAGGCAGACCTTTTCCTTGTATTTGGGGTTAAGGCGATATGGCCTTGGCTTAACAGGCTTCGCGTCCGGTTTCAAAGTTATTTTCATCACTCCCAAATTGCCTATGATGCCTTTTAAATCCAAAAATTTGGTAGCGAATAAATCTTGATATTCACAAAGTAGCTCAACAACCTTATCTACTATGGCATCATCCCAGTAGTCTCGAATCTTCGCAAACTTCGGCTTCACTTCTATGCCAATGTTTACTTGTCTAGTTTTCAACGACATCGTGATATCTGAATTCTTTATCTGTGACCCCTCAACTTTGCGATGGTCATCTTCCCCTAGGATGTTAATGCTCCTTGGATCCTCCTCTTTGTCTTCGGTGGTCACAATATAGCACTCCATTGGATGGCGTAGCTAGGTGCTCCAATCTGATTGAATCAAGTCCAAAGGATCCTGCGGTATTCCGAATAGCATTTCCTTAACCTCCTGCAGTGCCTCATCAATGCATTTGAACCCATCCTCAAAGCTAAATGTCATCAAGAATCCCTATATCAAAATGTCCCACTCTTCAGTGCCATGGCCGAGCTCTGTTTCCAGGTACCAATTCATTGGGATTATATCCAAAGTGTGATACAATAAATGCACCAACTTAGGTTGCAACTTTGTTCCATAAACTTAGTCCATTTTCCTAAGTGATCGCATGGATTATTCCTTCCATCATATTTCTCTATTAGCTGAACTTTTGGGCAACCAAAATATAATCTCATCATTTTTTTGTACTTGCGCCACCCATCAAAATTGTCTTTATGTGTACCCCACCACCTTATGGGCATAGCGTGCAATGCCAAATCCAGTGCTTGGAAGTGATGCTTCTGAGGTACTTCCCTTTCAAATGCATTCAAGAACTTATCTACATCAGTTAGACCATCATTGTTGGAGAGGTAAATCCCCTCTACGGATAGAGGCAATCCCTACTAGCCCAAAACGGGTCTAGCAACAATCAAATAATGCTATCACGCAAGTTCCTAATTGCAAATAAAAGGTAGGTGATGAAGACCTACTTGAGTTCCAACGCTTTTGTTCGTAGAAGAGATGTCACCCACGCTCCTTTGTCTTGGCCGGTCACGATCCTCCACTATCTCTGTGAATGGACACCTGCACACAAAGAGAACAACACAAACACAAGCGTGAAATCTAATATATTCAGTTATACATCAGTCAGGAAGGATATAATTCAACATCAACCATTACAAGTACAATGGGAATGGAACCATAATGATAGTCATCTTTTATTAATAATCAACAAAGGAGAATACAACCAGTGTCCTGACGTCAAGTCCTCCTTTGGCTGGGTGCTCAACTACACAAGTCTTGCAAAGCTTGAAGGAAGGAGGGACAAGCCTCTCTCTCTTTGGTGACAATATCTCCTTAGGTAAAGCCTTATGGACACAAAGAATGCTCTTGCAACTCTAATCTCTTGATATCTTCCTTTCAGCACAAGTATTGCCACTAGAATCAAAACTAGCTTGCTCAAGCCATGGAGACAAGCTTTTATAGATGAAAAGGAAGAGATAAGATCAATCACAACAATAATGGATTTGGCTTCATCACTTGGAAACTTCTATGGAATGGTGGCAAACTACTTCCCATTCAAGGAGATTCGAAGCCAAACCATCCTCACTTAACTTGGATTCAGTTGGTGAATGAGTTGGATAGAACTTTCGGAGGTTGATTAGTTCAAAACTTTGCCCAAAAAGGTTGGTGCGATTGCAACTCTGGGACAGAGCGCTAATGGCACGCCCCTTTTATAGGATTTTCCCCATTGGCGTGGGCATAACACAGTGGGCCAGCACTAATGTAAAAAGGGATGTTTTTAAGGGCAAGGTGCAGGAGATGTCTTCAGGGCATATGCAGCTCATGTTCAGAGGTGAATGATGCAAGTGGTTTCAAGTCTTGTCACCTCTCACAAGTCCCGGAATGAGTCCTCCAAAATGCAGGGGAGGGGTAACAGGGATGGTGACAAACGGTGATAAATTACTGTGTAACAGATGCCCCCTAAAGCATGAGGCTCGAGAGAGAGAGAGGGGTGAAGTGCTTTACAAGAACATGTGTGACTAAAAACACTGCTGCTAGAGAACCTGCGAAAAGAAGTACAACTGATATCTCAAGTACATGATGTATGTGGTATGGGCGCAACCATCCATAACAGAGTATATATAAAAACTGGATCCCAGGTATGGACACAGCCATCTGATGAAGATCAATAAATGGACTCAGGTATGGTCATAGCCATCCAATCAATGAGTCATGTAATGATTACAATAATCCACAAAATGCAGCCCGGATTCCAATATGCACAATCCGGGGTCTTGCGCTCCAACTCGACCCGAACACGGTACAATTTCAGGCATGTGAATACAGGAGTCGAATTTGAACATGCATGAACATCGTCTGATTACCAGTCAATGATGAATACTGTTAATAGATGCGAGAGGCGCCACCAATAATGACGATGGTCCCCAAGGTACCATAGGTACAATCCACGACGTGTGAATGAATGAGCCGGTGTCAAACACCCGTAGAATCATCCGATCGGAGGCCAATGATGAAATCCTCGTGTCGAACACGAAGAACCTGCCATTGAGGCATGCAGCCTCCAAGGTACCTGAAGGGAGTCTCTAGGTCACCTTCCTGGATAATGAGCTGAAGTCGACAGGAAGTGATCTTGATCGAAGGTGGGCCATAATGTTTCCCACATCATCGACACGAGACGGAGAGAGACAATATGTTTTGTGTGAGATACCAGAGGGAGGTTGAGTATTCTGCAAAGGTCAACTTCTCTTGAACATATCGGCAACACAACAACGGATTTGGTAGTATTTGATGTCAAATGATCAGGGGTCATGATGACAAGACGATGAGCAGATGAATGGTCAAATAGGATAACCCAAACCCATGGAGGCAAATGGGAAATGAGATGAGGTTTCCCCACCCAGACACGAATGCAGAAAGTGCCATGTTTAAGAGTGACATACTGCTGATGACGATGATTATGATTCCTTTATTCCCCCACCATTTCTGGCGAGTACCCCGATTATTTTTGGATGGAAATCTTGACGGGGATAGCATATGCTTGAATAAAACCCGATGTCATTAAATTTTTAACGAGTCTGACAAAGGAAAAACTCGGCGCCATTTCATGTTTAGAGAGTTTGAAAAGACCGCGAAAAGGAAACTCCAGGGGTGTCCTTTTTCGTAAAGTTGTGTCTCTCGAATCCGAAAAAGTATAAAACTTTGCTCGAAAGAACCACCCGGCCATTACGACCGAGGAGTACTTTTCGTGAGTAGTGACATCGACCCAAAAAAGTAAAAAAGCGACCGATATCACGTCGTTTCGCTCCCATTAATGAACCTGAAACGACAAAGGCCCGGCGATCTTTTCATTTTTTATACGGTTGGAAAAAAGAGTTTAAAAACGATTGCCTCTCATTTACGTTTAACGAGTCAAGAAGAATAACTCGGCAATCTTTTCATGTTTAGCGAGTCAGAAAAGAGCTAAAAGATGACTCCATAGTGACTTTTCGTGTATTTACCGAGTCCGAAAAAGTATAAAATACAACTCGTTTCACCATCAAAGTTATGTAAAAGACCTGTCGTTGCACAAGAGGCAAACATAAAACCCATTTTTGACCAAAAATACATTCAAATGTTCAAAAATAACTTTTCTAAACCCAAAAATGAGTTAAAAAGTCTATAAATAGGGTGAAAATGTGAAAAATAGAATTACTTTTACTTTTTACCTCTTTGAAGAGTGAGAAGGGTCTGTTTGGGAAGTAAACTTCAGGCGGTGAATACAGCCAATCCGTGCAACCATTTGCGATCTCGTCGAATCCAGGTAAGACGCGCTTCCCTTAGCTCCATTTCTATACCATTTTTTATGTATTTGATTCCTGATTGAGCCTTTGCAAGGGGGATTTTCAAATTTAGGGCTTCGCCCCATTACCGTGGGTATCCGGCACGAACCCGCGCTAATGGGGTAAATTACCCAAGGGCGCCGCGCCATTAAAATAGTCGCGCTAATCCACGCGACTCAAATTTTTTCATAGATTTACCCATTCTATTTGAATTTCTCCTGGTTTATAATTTTACCAATGTTCTAATGATGGTGTATTTGTCCTTGTGGGTGCAGGAAACAAGCCAAAATGGTAGTAGAGTGGAAAGAAAGAGAACATGATGTTGTGGATGCCTTGGCAATTGACGATGAGGGGTGCATGAATGCTCTGAGGGATTGTGGCCTCAAAAAGTTCTTTCTTACTTCATATATGTGGTCTCAACCTGAGTTGCTACAGTTCATAATCGATGCTTGGGACGTGGATGACCAAGTATTTCATCCATGGAACTAGACCTTAGAGCTTGAGGTATCTGATGTATATTTCATCACTGGGTTGTCACGGAGAGGGGCAATTCCTATTTTGATTGGCAGTAGACCTTCTGGGGAGAAGGTTGGTGAAGTAAAAGCCCGAGTATGCCTGGAAGCACAATTCGGGACACAAAGTTCTAAGGTGGCTATCAACACCATCCGGGATTTGACACTCAAGGCAATTCTATTCACCATCACACGTGCAGCTGGGGTGCAAGCGCCCCATGAGGCAAGCAAGAACTATCTTATACTCACGACAGAATGCCTCAGCCCCACCATCTTTGATTGGGCTACAGCTGTGACCACTAATATCAAAAGGCAGCTCACAAATTGTAAGCATGCAGATGTGAAACAGTTCACATATGGCTCGATTGTGGTATCATTCTTCCTGGAGCGAATACCACTTTTCCAGATCCAGAGAGCTGTGGTGGCAGATCCATTACCACGAGAGCCTAGAATGGCTCGCTGGGCAGCACTGATGCCCAGAGGAGGAGGTGGCCAGGAGATGTCATGGCATCCCGAGTTCTTCATATGGCTCCGTCGACAGCTGATCGTGATCCAGGATTGGCCTTATGCGGGAACCAGTTTCATGGGGGACCCAGACCTTCCATTACCAGAGGGGGAGGAATGGGAGGAGGAGTTAGGTATGAACTCCTTGATTTTGATGTTTTATGTATTTCAATTTTTTTTTCGTCTTTTTAATACATGCCTGTTCTAATGACGATTTTATGTATATGCAGACATGGGCCTAGAGCGACCAGCTGGCCTATCTCCTACAATGCAGAGAGGCCAACCCGCAGCCGACCCTCAGGCAGGGGGTACCGTGGGGGAGGAGCTGATATAGAATCTCGAGGGGCTCGCCCAAGGGATTCCAGGTTATGCCAGATTGGCAGATGTGCCCTTCGCGTATCAGAGGCACACAATAGGGGTGCTGACTCATGTCCATCGTTTGCTAAGACGATTGGTGCGCGCCATGATGTGCTATCATGAGCACCACCGTGATTAGACTCCTAGGTTTTCTTTTCTGCATATTTTTTGAGAGACATGTGTCTCAGATGTACGGAGAACACAGACTCTATCCAAACATGTACATTTATTTTTTTAGCGCCTCAGTGCGCCACACGATATATATATATATATATATACACACGGTGTTATGGTTTATTGTATTTTATGCTTCTTGTATTATGTTGATTTACATATTATGCAAATGTCTGTCCAATACATAGCTAGCTAATGCATCGGTTACTGCATTAAGTCGTCTTGGGATATGTTGATAAGTAATGAAATCAAAATCTCTTTCCAATAACTTAACACGTAAATACAACCTTAAAATCCGATGATCTCTGACGGAATAACGCTCGTTGAGCTGGTGGACTACAAGTTGAGAATCTAAGTTTACAACCAATGTGCGAATTCCGAGGTTAATCGCCTCAGCTAATAATTCAATGACAACACTATATTCAGCAACATTGTTTGTTGTACAACCCAGACACACCCCTTGAATATCTACTAACTCACCATGAGGATCATAGATCACCCATGTCGCAGATGACAAATTACGAGTACTGCGGGAAGCACCATGAGCGAAACCAACGTAAGGCGATCCAGACATTTGTTCAAGAAGCAAAAGACACAATAAGTGGCAATCATGTCGATGCACTAAGATAAAAACTAAATAAACACACACACACAACACACTTCTGAAAGCATACGTATGTACAAAAATAAAGCGCGCGCATGATACTCAGTTTAAGTCAAGCCCTTTTCAGGGCTTTGCCTTATCGCACTGTTACATAACCGGCCTAGATAGTGTAGGCATCGCTCGGCCTGTTGTATAAAATTATCAACGACACCGATGATCTGCCCATGCCCCCCGGCCGAGTGAGGTTTACAGGCTAGAGGATTCGTGCCCCCTTTGGCAGAGGGACAGAGGGTTGCCATAGAGTGCAATAAAGGATCAGAGCGAGTAAAAACTAAACCAAGCGAAGCAAGGTTCGGAGGTGGGAGGGAGAAAACACCCATGAGGGTAGGGTCTTTGAAAATCCCGACTCCCACACTCTCAAAAGTAATGGAGGCATGTTCAACGAAAGGTACGTTTCCCTCAGAAGAGGAAGCGAAGAAGGAAAGCTGGTCTACCATGACAATTTTCCCTTGGTGAGGGAAACAAATGACACGGAAGAGGGATGAAGCCACAACACACATGGCATACGTCCAACTCCGGCCTAGAAAGAGATTGTATGTGAGATTTGCATCAATGACCTAAACTTCTACTTCTACGGTTTTCTCTTCTAAGGTGATTGGCAATCGTTGAAGAATACCATAAGGACGGGATTCTCTCCCATCGAAAGCTTCCAAAGTCGTAGGAGACTGGCTCAGAGTCGGAGACCCGATCGCTTTCCAACAAGCAATAGACATAATGAAATTTGATGCGCCCTCATCAATAACTGTATGATGAATCATTTTCAAGTTGATGATGACTTGGATAAGAAAAGCAATTTGATGAGGCACCCTTGGGACATGGCTCTCAAGATCGAAGGTAATCAGATCCGAATCTGTCGGGTCGATGCCACCAATGGCCGATAGCAGGGACTTCCTCTGAGGGGGGCAGCTCTGGAGAACTTCTAAGGCGGACATAGCCAATGGAGCCTGCGCTAAGTCCTCTACGATGTTATATTACTGGGCAGCACGAGCATTCGGGTTGTAAGAAGATCTTCTGAGTACTCCTTTAGGAGGGGGTCAGATGGTTGTCGCAGTACTTGGTCTCTCGATATGTAATGGACCAGAGCTGGACGAAGGAGCACTTGAGGGAAGCTTGGGCTCCTTACCGACGGACGACGGATGCTCCTTTGCTCGAGTCATTACATGAACGGGAATAGATCCAGCCATGAAGACTTTGGAACCAAAGGGAGAAGAAGACGGATCAGCCACCATTTGAGTCTGCTAAGAGGGAAAGGGTTCTTTACGAACCGTAGGAACCCCAGGAGCACCTTTCAACAAGTGACTAACTTCGGATCGCCTTGGATAGTCCTTAGTGTAGTGATCCTCCTCCCAAATGAGACAAGGATATTTAGGTTTGCGCTTAGCTCCTTCCTCGGCTGGAGGTTTGGAGGATTCCTGTTTAGGTTGCTCAGATTTATTTTTCCCTTTTCCCTTTTTCTTTCCTTTCGGGGCTTTACCCGCCGTGGTAGACTGGACGGCGTTGACCTCGGAAGTACTACCAGAATTTGAACCACCCTGAGAAGTGTTTTCGTTAGAAGCACCTGACTTTTGCTTCCAAGGGTTTGAAGATGATTTTTTAGAGGCTGGGTTCACAGAGCCAATAACTCCATTGACAGATGGCTTCGATAGAGCCTTGGATGTACCAGGTCTCGGGGCATCCGGAAAATACTCATACAAGGTACCTGACTGAGAGTAAACTAAGTCTAGGTACTGAGCGTGCACGATTGCTTGCTCTTCAGTCACGCAGGCTCCCATAGCAATGTCCCGTGCAATCTTAGGGACAAAGGAAGTCGTGAACCAATCGGTGAGGAGTTGATCAGGGATCCAAAACTTTATCAACCGGCGATGCCTTCTCCATTCATATATATGATCGGAGATATGCGTAGCTGTATCTTGCTTAAGAGACGTAAGGAGATGGGTCCCTGTCTCGTACCGAATGGGTAACTGAAAGTGAGTAAGGAATGCCATAGCCAATGAATTAAAATCCTGAAATGACGCGCAGGTCAATTCAATATACCATTTAGCGACAGAACCAGTGAGAGTCCTTTGGAAGAGGTGAAGTCGAATTGAATCATCGAGCCATGAATTAGACGAACACCATAAGTGATACGTCATTACATGGGCTTGAGGGTCCTCTCCAGCTTTGCCGTCAAATTTGGGACAGTCACTAGGTATCTTAGTTGGAACTGGCGGCCATTGTGGATTATGCAAAATGGGATCATTTGTTAACTTCGACACATCGGGCAGTTCCAACGTCGCTAGAAATGGTAGCTGCGGGTTGAAGGACATATGTGGATATGAGGTAGGGCCAGAATTCCATCCAGTTGCTGGTTGCCCCCACTAGCCTTGTCTCGATGGACCAGGTCCAAAAGGGCCTTGTCCAGAAGGATTTTGTCCGTAAGGGTTATTTCCGGAACCGGATGGTTGATACTGGCTCTGCCCCCCAACGCCCCATTGGTTACCATACCGCCCTGCAGGTTGTTGATAATTTTGATTAGGGTTGGCCTGCGGCTGTTGGTAATTTTGATACAAGGTGATTTGATTTTTCCCTTGGGGTTGCTGGTATCCATACTGAGCCTAGGAACCCAGCGGCATTTGATGAGAAGGTTGGGATTGGTACCCACCTAAATAAGGAGGATGGGATTGATACCCACCTGAATAATGAGGCTGGGATTGATACCCACCTGAATAAGGAGGCTGGGATTCATACCCACCTAAATAAGGAGGCTGGGATTCATACCCACCTGAATAAGAAGGTTGGGATTGATACCCACTTGAATAAGAAGGTTGGGATTGGTACCCACCTTGATTATGGGGTTGATAACCGGGTTGAGGCTGCGAAGCAGGAACCATCTGCATGCCCAGTTGAGCTGCCCCAGAAAGATATCCTTGCGAAGGTTGGGCCATCTGGCCAGAAGGTTGTCCCGGTTGGATTCGAGACAGACCCATTTGCCCAGAGGGTTGAGCTTGTTGAACGATGGGCTGCCCTTGCGCAACGAAAGGTTGTCCTTGTAGACCAGATGGTTGATTGGGCTGAGCAGTGGGCTGGCCTTGCTGTGCATAAGGCTGGCCCCCTTGCCCAGAAGGGTAGCCTTGCTGGTTTCTGTGTTGACCTTGCTGACCGTAAGATTTTCCCGGGTTCCCATAGGGTTTCCCCGAAGGGTATCCCTGCTGGGGCCCAGGTTGTCAGCATAGGGTTGTCCCGGGTTTCCAGAAGGTTGCCCAAGATATCTATAAGACGAACCACTAGAGGCTAAAGTTTGTCCCTGATAAGGTTGTCCTTGCGAGCCTCCAGGTTGACCTAGGTAGTTCTGGCCATAATACTGTTGCCCATGATTAGGCTGCGAGTAGGATGGTTGACCCTGGTAGTGTGGTCCTTGGGATGGTTGTCCTTGACCTGGACGGAACTGGCCACCGCCATATCCGGTAGTACCCCAAGCCACACTCAATGGAACTGAAGCCTAAATATAGGGCTCAGTTGGCAAGGAGATATACAAATGATGATTAACAGGATCATAATAGGGGCCTTGCCTGCCTGGGTTTTGGACATTATGCAAGTATTGGGAATATGCCCCCCTACCGAAATAGCATTAGAAAGAGGTGGGGCACCACTTGCGGGATGGACAACTCTAGCAGCATGTGTCGATGGACCACTTTGTACCAGGCCTCGAGATGGGCCGGCAACAAAAGTCACAGCAAAAGATGCCATAACGGCACTAGCAACTGGAGTTGATGACGCGACGCAAACGGTCAGATTGGTTGGAACTGTTGTAACAACAGTATGGTGAACTTGGGAAACAAATGGTCCCGTGGTAGGGACAATGTTTTGATCCCACATAGAAGAGGAAGTCACAGACTTCATAGCATCCCTTAGAGATATATAGCACGCCGGCACTGTGATACCGAGAGGCGTAACAGTGTAGGGCGTAGAGATAACCGGGGATGTAGCCGCAATGGGAGTATCAATACTCGACATAACGGGCGTCCCACTTGACACAAGAGATGTATCCTCCATGTTGGAAGAAGCCATCGGAGATGCAACACCAACAGGAGTAGTGGGAAAATCCTCTTTAGAGGGCTCCCAAATAGGGTTCCAAAACAAGTCGTAAAGCTCGTCCTCTGGAACATGAGAGTTCAACGGTTGGACACTCGGAACAATAGGGACAGTGTCGCCACAAGCCAGTGTCTCAGGGGCAACAGAAGATGGAGACCCTTGGTCACTTGGGACGAGAGACGGGATTGATGGATCCACTAGGATGATCAAACAAAGACCCTAGACAAACTAACGATAAGAGACCCTACTCAAAACTAAACGCAAACAAGATCTACCAAGGTGAATGTTATCGTGGCCGAATAAATTTTTATGACATTAGGACACAACTTGACCTTTTCATGTTTTAAGAGTCCAGAAAAGGACAAAAGATGACTCTAGTCGCCTTCAAATGTTTAAAGAGCCCGAAGTGACAAATGCTCAATAGATTCTTTTCTTTTACAGAGTCCGAAAAGGATCAAAAAGTGACTGCTCTGGAGAAACTAGGCAAGGGATTTACTAGACAATGCGTAAAACGGCTTATACACCTTGGCAATCGTATGAAAACCAAGGACTTTCCGTACTGCA
Organism: Pinus taeda; assembly: GCA_000404065.3. Classification (NCBI taxonomy): domain Eukaryota; kingdom Viridiplantae; phylum Streptophyta; class Pinopsida; order Pinales; family Pinaceae; genus Pinus; species Pinus taeda. Next base: position 160,289 of record APFE030578091.1, read on the forward strand.
GTCAATCTTCCCGAATGTTGTGTTCGGTGCATTACGGCTTGTAAGGCGGCAGACACGGCTTCCTATGGATCAAGGATAAAAACCTAGTGGATTCTCTCCATATATACGCGACGGTACGTGGGAGCCCAAGTCCGTACTAGACCACAATCGAACCACACCAGGAGGAATCACCCAACCTTAATGTGAGAACAAAAGTGACTAGGTTTAATGACGCCGGAGCACGTCTCTAGCCTAGACCTCTAGAATGTGAGCGTTATGTTCCAATGCATTTTTAAGTTCATTCGGTTTATTTTATGGTTGATCTTTAGTTAAGTTTCGATTTTAGGTCCTACCGTATTTGATCTTTCACAATTGCCTAGATGCAAGCTATATGCCAAAGAATACCATTTCACTCAATGAATACTAATTACGATAAGGTTAAGAATTTTCAATCAAACAAAATGAGCACAATCAATCAAACACCCTAATGCAGCTAATGGAAAATAAATAAAACTTTTTCTTTTCAATAATACAAATCAACGAAAAGTTCTATTCCATTAACTATTGAACGCAAAAGAGATTATTTGATTTCTTTTCAAAGGCACAATGCACTAGAATGAATTTTGAAAGACAATAACACTGAGTAAAAGAGACAAATTCACTCAATGAGAACACAATGAAATCCCAAGACACTAAAACAGTTCTCCAAATCATAAGGAAAACAAAGGCTTGTACGAGCTATGTGATCTAAGCTCAAACAAAGCTAGAATGAAATCCAAGCAAGAAAATCAAGTCACTCGGAAATCAATCACAAACACTTCAACAATCACTGAAAAAGTGCGAAAAGCAATCACAAAGTCAACTGGAAAATCAAGGAACCCAAAACTCCCACGGAAGGCTCGACACACACGGCCACTAGATGCCCTAGGGTTGAGGTGTGAAATCGATAGAAAGAGGCAAACACCCGAAGGACAAAGGTTAAAAACCAGTCAAACAAGGATCAAGCACACTCCAGTAATTGAAAAAGACGTGGAAAAATGTAAATCCAAGCTCAAAAGGCGGGAAAACAAGTGAACTCAAAAGCTAAGAGGCCTGTCACGACTGTCAGGCTATAACTCGTGCTAAGCAGGGATTGGCGTGGGTTGTCAGTTAGCAACAAGGGCCACTAGCGCGACTGTCAAAGGAAAAACCGCGCTCATGAATTTTGCCAATTTCAAAAAGAAAAAAGTAGTTCAGGGCTTGATTTACAGTATCTAGGCAAGCCAGGAAGTAAGAGGTAGCAAGAAATTCAATCCAAAAAGCTATCCAAGCAAGCAAACAAGAGAAAACCAAAGAGGGAAGACAAAATCCAAATTGTTCAGTCCGTAAACCAAACCGGAGATTGACTGAAGCGGCTTTGATCTACTTCACTACTGCAAAGCAATAGTGTTTCGAAGGCTATTTGGTCGTGCTTCAGACTCCGCCTAAGTTTACAAATTAAACAACAAGCTAAAATCCCCAGCGGAGTCGCCAAACTGTTGGAGAGGTAAATCCCCTCTACGGATAGAGGTGATCCCTACTAGCCCAGAACGGGTCTAGCAAAATTCAAACAATGCTATCACGCAAGTTCCTAATCGCAAATAAAAGGTAGGTGATGAAGACCTACTTGAGTTCCAACGCTTTTGTTCATAGAAGAGACATCACCCACGCTCCTTTGTCTTGGCCGGTCACGATCCTCCACTATCTCTGTGAATGGGCACCTGCACACAAAGAGAACAACACAAACACAAGTGTGAATCTAATATATGCAATTATACATCATTCAGGAAGGACATATTCAACATCAACCATTACAAGTACAATGAGAATGGAACCATAATGATAGTCATCTATTATTAATAATCAACAAAGGAGAATACAACCAGTGTCCTGACGTCAAGTCCTCCTTTGGTTGGGTGCTCAGTTACACAAGTCTTGCAAAGCTTGAAGGAATGAGGGACAAGCCTCTCTCTCTTTGGTGACAAGATCTCCTTACTTAGATAAAGCCTTATGGACACAAAGAAGGCTCTTGCAACTCTAATCTCTTGATATCTTCCTTTCAGCACAAGTATTGCCACTAGAATCAGAACTAGCTTGCTCAAGCCATGGAGACAAGCTTTTATAGATGAAAAGGAAGAGATAAGATCAATCACAACAATAATGGATTTGGCTTCATCACTTGGAAAACTTCTATGGAATGGTGGCAAACTACTTCCCATTCAAGGAGATTCGAAGCCAAACCATCCTCACTTAACTTGGATTCAGTTGGTGAATGAGTTGGATAGAACTTTTGGAGGTTGATTAGTTCCAAAATTTGCCCAAAAAGGTTGGCGCGATTGCGACTCTAGGACAGATCATTAATGGCGCGCCCCTTTTATAGGATTTTCCCCATTGGTGCGGGCATAACACAGTGGGCCAGTGCTAATGTAAAAAGGGTTGTTTTTAAGGGCAAGGTGCAGGAGATGTCTTCAGGGCATATGCAGCTCATGTTCAGAGGTGAATGATGAAAGTGGTTTCAAGTCTTGTCACTTCTCACAAGTCCCGGAATGAGTCCTCCAAAATGCAGGGGAGGGGTAACAGGGACGGTGACAAACGGTGACAAATTACTGTGTAACAGTCATAATAAGGAAAACTTCTTACCTCTGATGATACACAGCACATTGATTTAGTCATGATATTACAATGCAGCATGGATACTTCGTGTAATTTATTTTGCCAGTGTTCCAATTCCTCCTTGAAATCTGATGTACAGGAGCTTTTGTGGTCCCATGCAATTTGTCCATCGGTGGTTGGATTAACCCAATCTTAGTCTCGCGTTGTTATCTTATAGATCTGGTCCAAATCATCGTCGCTTTCCTCATAGTCACGGACTGGTTCAGTGTAGCACGGTCCTTTTGCAGGGTCCAAAGGTACTACTACGTGGAGCAATTTCCTCTCAAATGACATTGTCTGCTTCTTTATATTTATTACCCCATTCACATCGATAGCCCAATCAATTCCATGGAGCACTAGGTACGTATTGTTATCATCAATAATCTATATCACTTCAAAATCAGCCAACGCGCTCGCGTCTTCTATGTCTATTGCTACTTCATGCAATATTCCCATAGGGATAATATTCTGTTGATTTCCATTCTCAATTGAATCATAGACCACTATAGCATAGGTCTCCCCATTCGTTCCCATGTCTATTTAGGCAAAACATTCGCATCTCACCCCAGATCCAGAATGACCTGGTCCATTTCATACTCTCCTATTTGCGCAATGAGCCTCATCTCATGCCCTATTCTCGTCTTGTGTTTGCCTATCTTTCTAACTGCGCACTGCTGTTCAGGAGTAGTTTCCTTACAACACACTTGTTTATCAGTTCTTGTAGCCCTTTCATAGCCCCTTTGTCATGCAACAGCTTCATACAAGCCTCCAAAAAGGTGGTAAGCATAAAGGGGTCAACTTCTTCAGATAAATTATCTTGACATCCTGAGGTAGACGTCTCAATGAAGCTTTTCTTCACTTCCATGAATGTTTCCCTCATGCACTCCAAATAAAATCCCACCTCCTTTTATGGAGCCTTGTGAACCCACTCACTTTCTTTAGGTTGTTTCCCTTTATCATCACCGATCATCATCCCACTTTGCAGCACAATATTCACATTGGGATCTTGATCGTGAGGCTCAACCCTCATTATCTGTATATTTTGGTTAGGTTGTTGAGGCCATGCCTCCTTCTCCTACATATTAGCTATCAATATAGGGCATTCCTCTATCACTTGGTCAAACTAAGTACAATACCAGCATGACGAGTGTGTCTGGCTCATACACTCCTGCGCGTAGCGTCATGGCACTTCACAATTATTACAAATAACTTTCCCTCAACCTCTACTAGGTCCTCCTCCTCCTCGGCCTCATCCACGTCCCTGATATCCTCCACGCGCTCCTCCAGTGCCTTGATCTAGAGGTCGAGTTTCTGTTTACATCTAATATGCGGGTGTTCTTTCCATCATCAATTCATAGCTATGGTAGTTACGCTCATCCTGACCTATTGATTTACAGAAGTTGCATAATAACTGTTGTAGCATCTGTACGAATTTTTGCAATAAGTGGAAATTGTCTGTTACGTGTTTTCCTGCTACTTGACAGATAGCACACCACAACATGCGCCCTGTACTTGGTCCTACTGGGGCTTTCAGCCTCAGAGGCATGGGCTCTCCTCCTGCCATATAATTCATGAAAACAGGGAAATGATTCTTATCATGCCCCTCGTTCTTACACTTGAGGCACCAAACTTCTTCGCGCACTTCTGGCCAAGCCACGTTTTCCCTCTTCAAGCTTTGAAACTCCAAGTAAAGGTTCTACAACTCCGCATGAATCTAATGAACTCCCAATGTCGCATCATGGATATGTGTCTCATGTAATTTCATTGTGATCTCCAGCGCTTCTACTTGCATTCCTATCTTTTGTTGTGACAGAGCAATCCTTAAGTGAGGCAAGAGTGCGACTATAAACCAGTCGCGATGCTGACTATCTATGACATTCATATTGGCTTCACAAATTCTACACTTCAGTCTCTGATCCAGCTCCCAAGATGTTTCATTGATCCTCATCATGATTTCCTTGAACCCCACTATCGATTGTGTTTCAGACTTAGGCCTACTGAATTCCTTGTTTGAAGTAGTTTGAGTGTCCACTAATGATGCCACTGGGTTGTAAGTATAGTACTTAATGTACCACCTCAACATGAAATCTTGTAAAGTAGTGACTAACTACACTTTCTTCATATGATCATTTTTAATATTATCTGTTTTCCATATGGCCTTCATAAGTAACCAAAACTGGTCTGGGTCCTCATTTCCCAAGCTCTGGAAAATGGGAAACTTCATCGTATTCGACATATTAAACAGTGGTAGAGGTGGTGGTGGTATGGGCAAAGATGTATGCTATGGAGGTGAAGGTGGAGGTGGTGTGGACGGATGAGGTATTCATGGAAATCCTTTCCTTATTAACTAGACAACGCTCTGTGGTGAAGCCTGTGCTACTCCCTCATCGTCACTCAAAGGAGGCTCGATCAGCGAGCTATATTCAGGGCCTGTTTTCCCTCTATCCTTGAATAACTTTCCACTTCACATAGCTCCAAGAATCAAGGTAATGGCATAACCCACTTTTCACACAAGAGCATCTTAATCCAAGTATTCAAAGATCTCAAATACTTACCACACGGTCCCTTGAAAAAATGTCACTCTGCTTCACTGTAGTTGACTGAGGTATTGAACGTGAATTTTGTCACGAATCCTCCTATGACTTGATCAAGCCAGTGATAGACAGTGCGTGTGAGCTTATCTTCAGAAGCTTCCAATCTCCATACTAGCTCCAAGGTCCACACTATTGGACCATCAAGCCTCCACCTTCCTTGGTCGTCTACCAATTTAGCAATCCACTCATATAGTTCAATTGGGAAGGTGCAGAGGAAGATCTCGTGTATCTCTGTGTATAGGTATTTGTCCAACCACTATTTTTCATCAGGCACATGTTTCTGTTTTCTTTCACCGTGAAATCGTGGATCTTTCTATCCAACCACTCCTTAATTTCTTTCTTGGTTAGATTCCAATGATGTGACATCACACATCTCTTTATGTAGATCACAATCCCGACAACATAACCATTTATTAGCTTAGTGGGTCCTGACCCAGGTTCAGAGTTAGTTTTTCCAAACCAAACCCTACACTACTGGCCCTTTTGGCATCAATCCACGGAGCGTGGACTGAAGTCTCACCCAAAGAAATATGGGGGGATGCTGGAACTAAGTTTCTACACCCAGAGATGGGTGAGATGTCATTTATGTCCTAAATATGCCTTTGCATAGATCAATAAGCCTTTAGGGCTTATTGATATAACTACCCTTAATTAGCTTCTATACCTCCGCGAACTCTTATGACTCCCTGAATAGGCAAATCAACTGCTTACACATATCAAAGATGACTTATAACCCAGTAATTACTCATATCGACTTAAGTGTTCAATAAATTCAACAAGAACAAGATAATCTTCATGTAAACAATTAGCATCAAGTGTGTTCATATAACAATACAAATCATGTAAAGTTGCACACCAATACAATATTATTTCATAAACCCATCATTTATCAGAATATAAGTAAAATAGAGTAAGCAGACAAAACACAGGAATCTCTAGAATAATCTCTTTATTAATACTTCAGTTATGCTTACAGACTCAAGACTTTCCTACGCACTCAGCTGCGGACTCTAATCTAGGCCTCTGCACACACAGCTGTAAAGCCTTTCTTCTACTCTAAGACCTCTATGCTCTTCCTCTTACTGACCCATTACATTCATCTTCCTTTCTATTTCTTTCCTTAGACATCCTAAGACACACCTATTTATACAATCCCATGGTTCATAGACCATGGGTAGATCTTCAAAAATCAACTCAATTTACATAAAAGAAGGGTAAAACCCTTTATGACACTTTAACTATCTACGCGCTCCATGACCACAACTTGCGAAGGCTTTACATTTTATACAACAAAACTTGGGCTTTTGCCCCAAAATTGACCCTAGCGAACTCCATCCCAACATAAACATATTTTAATCATGAATTTATTTAATTATGTATTTCATATATATATTAAAAAAAATATGCTCTACAAATGTAACATCCCCCGTAACCTAACATAAAAACGCATACGATTTGGAAATTTTTACACAATCTACCCACATGTAACTTTCCAAATTACTTATTCTATATTCCTTTACAAGATATTCGATAAAATTTTCATCATTACATAAAGTAATCTTTCGTAAAGGAATAAGAAGTTAATTAAAATAACATAACTACCATTGTTATAACATATTGTCATAACCATCCTCATGGAACCTTGCACCAATTTCCATGATTCTTTTAACCGGGTTAGTAATCACATACTTGGTAATGTAAATGACAAATTATGCAAGGAATCAATATCATCCAAATGGCACCATAGGTAATCACATCATTAAACATTGGCATACCCTGGAAAACCCATAGGGTGAAAACCAACAAACATTTAATTTTATTACTAAATTCTCATGAGGGTGTTCACCCCTCACCCATGGCTTGCAAGGGAGTCCATACCTTAACCATTTTCGTAAAATATTATAAATAAATATCACTTAAATACAATATATCTAGCTATAAGCTCTCATAATAATCATGATATCATTTACAACAACCCTTGATCAACATGTCTGTAGGGCTTGGTTATTCCCAGCAATGCATTATCATGCAGCTGAAATTCCTCAATCTACAAGGATCATAGTTATTTTCTTGCTACAACATTAAACATAATATATCTTTCACATTCGTTACAATGTTTTCCTACAACTGCTACTTGTTAGCAAAATTTGATATCATGATTACATCAAATAGTGGTAAGACCAATAAAAAATCCTTACTAATGATCCTTCAAAATCTATTCATGTACATTCATAAAACATAAACAAAATATTATGACATTCCTTCTTTAGCAATACTGCACATGCATTAAGTAAAATCACTTTAACTATCAAAGAATGTCTACTTCTTTTGACATGTGTATTATTAGGACACATGTTTGTCCATCCATAACCAGTATGTACAAGTAAATATGTATATAGATAACTAAAGCATGCTCACTTGTCCCTATCCCACATCTATCACGAAAAGGGAAACAACTACTTCTATCCACAAACCACAATAACATTAAAGAACCTCCATGGTTATTATTATCTCTTCAAAATAAGAAGAGGAAAGATCTTCCAAGATAAACACCATATTAACTGTTATTCCCTTCACATAAACACACAAGTGAAAACCACTAAAACTACCCATTTTCTTTGCATGCAATTACATTAACTTCATCTAGCAAGATCTAACCCATCAACTATTTTCATGTAGTCGCATGTTATCTTTCAATAAAATAACTATTCTTCTTGCACATGCAACTACACTTGTTCTTTCCAATAGTAAATAACATGATAGCTTATTGTTCTTGCATGTGAAGCATATATTTCCTTCCGAAGGAAGCTAACTAAATCTTGCATGGAAAAAAACACACTTCTTTTCCAAGAAATTAAATGCATAACATCCATTCTTTCATGCATGCAAACAAACATTTTACACTCACCAATAGAAAACTAATACCATAGCTAATCCCCTTATGCATGAAAATGCATATTTTTTTCCCAAAAGAAGGTAATGCAATAAATATTATGTGATTGCGCCTTTCTTTCCTCAAGAAATCTAATACCAAACTATTATTTTCCATGCATGCAAGTGCATATGTTTTTCTAAAGAATCTTCCAAAAGAAAGCTTAACGCAATAGAGCATGTGATTACAAGTTCTCCTTTCCAAGAATTTAATACAATAATGGATGCAAGGACATGTTTTCTCTTCTATTATTGTTTTCAAAATTTATAACACAACAAATATTCTTTTTTTTCCTTGCATATAGATATATATTTATTTTCCTAGGAATCTTAACACACTAATTATTATTTTTCCAAATATAGCTAACTCACTAGTTATTATCTATGAAAATACAAAAAAAAACCTATCATTTCACACATCAGATACATATGAAATATTTCCTCAAGAATTAGCATGACTAACAAATCCTTCTCAAATAAGAGAAACATTTAACTTTTATGCAAATGCTTTGTGTGAAATCTTTCTCAAGAAGGTTAATTATCTCTTTTCGCAAGAATTGAGCTTCCCATGCATGTAAATTTACATATTCATTTCTAGTTGTTTTATGAAAAATTCTCTTCTACGAACATAAGTGAATCCCCTAGATCTAGTGCTTTGATCTAGAAACAACAGAAACAAAACTCTTGTGTTTTCATTAGAGAAATTAGAAAATGGAGGAGAAGGCCTACCTAGAGTCCAATGCAAGTCCTCCTCTTCTCTTGGTTTGTAAACCTTAGCTCCATCTTCAATTACTATAAATGGTACCTGCAAAACAATTATAACAAGCAAGAGAACTACGATATATACATAGAATTGATTAATATCTCTAATCAATGAGTCAAGAAGGCATTGAAATACATGAGCATAAAATAGACACAAGTATAGGAAAACAAAGTTTTTTGTATTAATGAAATGTAGGAGAAGATTACAACCGTTTTACAATCCTTAACTATGTAGATGTCTCCCACCAAACTTGTTCTTCCTTATCCATAAGGAAAGCCTTCAATCACAACTCAGAGATGGTAATGGATCCTTAGGTAAAAATCAACAACATCAGGTCATAGCTAAAATTCTTGAAAAGCCAACCAAAACTATATGGGAGGTAGTGAATTTATAGGGTAAATATAGTATTTTATGATTTACCAATCTAGGACTTAGATCCACTGATGGAGGATAATATCTAGGGATAATATATAATACCTCTAGAGTAAGAATTTGAGATCTCAATCAATGGTAAATGGTTAAAACCAACTTAAAAGCTTCTGGAAAGAGAAGTTTCGTAATTATTTTTTATTTTTCCTGGAATTCTAGAACCATCACACCTACAACAAAGGAAACCTGCACTAGTCAGTGTAGGTGCCCAGTTATGCAGCATGCAGCCAATGTAGATGGCATAATAGACCAAGTATGATGGGTCAAAAAATGAGCTTTTACACTGATTAACCCAAAAAATTTCAACCTTTTTGAGAGATAATGTTTAGGGTTTTGCAAAGGGATGATAGCAAGGTGGCAAGGATGTTGATTGATCTATTTCCCAGGCAATTTGAGTTGATGTGACAAAATGACCTGTAACACCAGTAAATCAATAATAATAGATATTATTCCTATGCACATAAGCACATATTCTCTTTAAGATTCCAACATTTCTCTTTAGAAATATAGTCCATAGGCATCATATGAATATCCCAAGTAATATTTTAAATGAAATAACTTATTTTCTTTTCCTTTTCATAAACAAAGTTTACATGCATTTCTTTTTTTATGTATCCTTTATCTTTTTGTATACAGGGTTTCATGTGTTTTTTTCAAGAAATCAAATACATGGTAGCTATTTATTTGCATGAAACATATACTTATTTCAATAAATATTATGAAAATATTCCCAAAGAAACTAATTTATCATTTCACACACAAATCCCTACATTCCTTTCAAGAAGTGATATGGATTCTTTAACGAAATATTAGCACAATGAATTTATCTTTTACCATGAAATATCTCCAAGGATAAACATGGGTAATATTTTTGTGCAAAATTTCATATGCACTCTTTCATTTTATTTCAGAAACATGGGTAAGGGATTCAAATCAAAACTATTATTCTTTCAAGAGACAGAAAAATCACACATTGTTTTCTTCCAAAAAGGGAATAATTACTTATCTCTCAATAATTGATTCTTCTTTTTGACTTGAGCTTCTATTTATTAAATACAAGTGCCATGATTCAGGGTTGGTGAAATTGTTGTTCAACATTAACACTAACACTCTATTCCCTTAGCACAACTGGAAGCACCAAAGGAACTGGTCCTCTTTTTCTCTCTTTCCGTGCATAATGGTGGCTGTAAGGGTAATGGATCACAATTGTGGTTTCCTTTCAACAAGGAAAAAGACTCCTCGTATCCAAGAGTCACCCTTCAGACCTTGCAGTATACAACCAAAAAAGATACAATTGATCCCGACGAGAACCTTAGCATGTCCTACCAGAAAAAACTTGTGGAAGACTATATAGTGGTTGCAAAGAAAGAATTTTCCAAAACTCGGATATGGAATTCAATATATATCACCAGTCATCACCACATAAATTTATTTTTATTATTACTTTTATGCAACCAGTTTTACAGGAGTTACTCATGTCACTCATTGGCTCAATTGAGTTCCAGAAGAAAGAATAATCTTAGCCTTTGGAAGCTTCCCCCCTCTAAAATGAATACCCCCCTCATTTTTCCTCCTGTCATCATATTACCAAGAAAATCATAAAACAAATTCCATGGTGTTTTGTAACCGCCAAAAATCTAACTACCTCTTGACAACTGATTTCCATTAAGTTAATAATATTTTTATGAATTTTGAATAAATATTCATAGTTATAGGGATATTACATACTCCCACCCCTAAATAGAACAATGTCCTTGATGCTCTTCCCCACCGAAGTTCAACATTTACACATGGTATAAAAATTTAAACAACCAGAAAGGTGATCCTTCCCCTTCAAAATGAAAGACTTCTATTTCGAAGATGTACCATTAAATGAAACAATAATATCTTTATTAATTTCCATAAGAATTTATAGCTGCAAAAATAAGAAATTTCTACCTTCCAGCACTTAGCCATTATTCAATTTCATAGAAGCAAAAACAAAGTCTCTATATCAACTTGCCATTACTTACCAATTACTCTTTGAAAGTCATGATCGATTGTGGAAAGCACTCAACATGTAATGTATGATCAACAAATTTAACATAATGACATTAGTCACAGCATTTTCAATCAAATGAAATAATTTTAACTATCAATCAATTATCCACTATCAAGTGATATTTTAATAACAATATTTTTACACCTACTCAAAGAGAACCTATCTCTCCAATCCTCAAAATGATCAATAATTGCACCAAGTGTATACTTGCCTTAGCCCCTATTAAAGATGTCCATACAATACTTCTATGAGTACTTAGAGAGAACCTAACTCTTTAGGCATCAAAAAGATAAATAACTGCACCAAGTAGATATTGTCTTAATCCCCTCCTAAGAGTTTCAAAAGATTGATAATACAATAAAGGAACTTAAGCTTCCATTAATTCATTTATGAGCACTAGGCTCCGTTCTTGTCACGATGATCATAAAATTATTTCATAATCATATAGAAAAATAATTTTTAACAAATCACTTATATCATTAGTTAACTTGCTTTTCTAGGAGAACCATAGTGGCAAAATAATGCTCCTCCCGGCCAATGGGAACTGGTTTCCACAACTAGGTTGAGCCATTTTCACATCGAGACAGTTCTCCAACAGAGACCATACTAGATCTAGTCTTGAATTCCATTGGACAACCAACTTAAGAATTCCAATGACCACATAGGGTCCAATACAATATTCCTATTGGAAATGTCCTTCATATTCTTCTAACATTGTCATGTCTATGAGGAATTTTGGAGGTCCTCCAACAAGCTTTAAAATCAATATAGTTACCTCAGGGTTTTTCCCTCTTCACCATCTTGGCTAACTATTTTCCATTACTGAGATCATCTATCTCTAAGGAGACAAAATCTAGGCAGGAAACTACCATCAATGCCTCCGAGAAGGAAACTACCATCTACCCAAGGCCTCCTCACCTTTCACAATTGTCCACAACTATCTAGCATGTGAAATTCTCTTTTATCAGCCTTTTAAACTATAATTTACATAATTTACCATATGCACATTATTATCAAAGAAAAGGAATATTTATGTACATCATGCATTCATACTTGATCCTCGACATGGGTCCCACAATATGTAAAAGTAAATTGACAGAAAAACATAACTAAAATTACATGTCATATAAGAAATATCATTTCAAAATAACCATCATGCAATTTAAAAAAACATTACCATATTTTTTACATCATAACATTATACTTTCTAATTTGCAATTGCAAATAACATTACAACATTTTGCCTTTCATGGATCCTTATGTTGCCATTGAGCTACCCCTGCTTAATCACATCAACAACATTAGCTAGAATTATTTTAATAAAACTATACCTTCTACAAAATATTGTTATGAACAAAAGAAAATTCAAATACATCCAAGATGCACTTTGCATGCATCAATGTTCTCAATAGTTCAACATGTAGAAAATGATTGATCTTGTTACTTTTCATTAACCACTTTCATGCATCCCATTAGCACTCTAGGAAACTCTCCTAGGTTGTAGCTCCGAGATGCCTGGTAACATATAATCTTCAATATCGTTCTTTGAACTATTGGAATGGATTGGGGTTTGGATCAAGTCAGATGATTGTTTCAACTCTGTTTTCACTCAAGACATGCATGAACACCCTCAACTTGATGAGGCTTTCGACCACTAATGCTAAATAGTTTATAGATTCAAAGAATAGATGGGGAATCCTTACTGCACCAGCAGATACATACATAAACACATATGAATGGCCAGCTACAAAAAGTAAATGAAGCTTGCAAATATAATTTATCAACGCAGAGATAAGATGGTACTTATCTTGCATTAAACACAGAAGAAAACATGAATAACCTATTCAAGTGCAAGCTTAGAACAAAGGAGGAGTTGGTGATTGAACATGTAACAAGAAAAGAAGCTTGTATTACTGGAATGAAGATGAGACGTTGGGAGGAACAAAGTATCCACATTCTCCAAAATTTGAACCCTTATTCCTTCCAACTTTCAGCCATTTATAGGCTTTTTACAATCCTCTCGCACTCTCTGAGGCTTGAGATGTCTTAATCTATCCCCTCTGTCTCCTAACTACTTGATGCCATAACTAGACAAACATGAGCTCAGAGGAATATTCTTCTAACAAACACAATAACCAAATTCTGGTAATTTCACCACGCTGTCAGGTGGCTCGCTCATGCCAGCGATGCTCCATGATCACTTATGTTGGTTTGGCTGCATCGTGCTATGTCTTTTTCCCTTTCCAGCCATTTGTTCCGTTATTTCAATTCAACTATCTGACTGTCAAAAAACACTGACGGAGCCAACAAATTTCCTCCCAGGGTGACTGATGGGAAGTGGGGTGCGGGGACACTGGGGCTGTTGGATGCTGTGGATCGACGGTCAGGATGTTGATTAGGCGGCGGAGAATGAACTAAGGTGATCATGAACGAGGGTCGTTGGATCAGGAGGAATGGATGGAGGAGATCAATTGCTGGAGGCCTGAAGTAGTGGAAGGAGCAGAGTAAGTCCGAGCCGTCAGATCTCAAATGGGTAGATTGAATGGCGATCAGGCGGAGGAGATGGTCGCAGGATAACACCCAAGAGAGGTTTTATTTGAGTGGAATGGTTTCTATCGGGTAGTAAATGGTAAAGGTCGAAGCCCGCCTGATTCCATCCATTGCGTGCCACATAGCAATGAAGGAGAGAGAGGAAACCGCTTTTATCGGGCGGGTATCCCTCTCTCTTGTTGCACGAGCGATATGCGCAATAGCTATTAGGTCTAGCGGAAATGATCTAACAGTGGTGAATGGTCGAGCATATAACGATGGTTGAATGAAGTGTGGACCGTCATATCAGTGGGAATATTAGTGGTGGGGATCAAAGAATGGAGAGCACAATGGAAAGGAGATGAACTGAGAGTGGACCCACCAATATTTATGAGTGCATGTGTATAATTGTTTAAGTCCGGCTTATGGCCAAAATGGCAAAAGAGGAGACGTGGACCATCAGATCTAAAACAGGGGACATTTTCATTAAAATAGCAGCACTGCGCCTCAGGGCTAACACATCCAATGTTATCATAACATATAATAATACACTTTCCATATTCTACATCAAAGGAACTTTAAAATAAATATTGCAGAAAATTGTTTTTCCAAAAACATAGATAAAGGAACAATACTCTTAATTATTAACATTCCCATAGTTTATAACTTGTGTAACATGTCATTTCATTTATGCATATACATCTAATCAACAATAATTAATGCATACCAGCTAACATCAATATTGAATCATCAATTAGCCAAGTTTCTAAGTTTAAACAAATAAGGTAATCAACATCATCTGATTACTACTATCATTAAGTTGATGGAACCATCAAATCAACCACTTTAATAACACTATTGTATCATAATCCAAGTTCTTTATCACCTTCAAGAACTTGTAGTCATAGGTATGCATGGTTAGAATAGTATTCACTTTTGCAATCATTGTAGTTTTCTTGCATGTGCATAAAAGCTTAAACAAAACTCTATTCATTCAAAGACATTGAATTATCATCAATGTATAAGTGTCAATAATTGCTAGGGTAACAATCCAAACATTCCCAATTTCCATAGTGTATTGTTACCAATAGACCAACACATGAAGTAACTACCATAATCACTTATTTGCAGTAAGCTTAATCAAATTGATTCATGCATATAAGTTTTAGTAGTTAGTCATGCAAAAATAACTAATCAATGCTACTAACCATCTTAAATTTGACCATGACAAGACTTAATCATCTTTTAGCCATTATAGTCAAGACTTACCACTTAATTTATTATCTATATTTAACATCTAAAGGGGTTATTTCAATGTATTTTAAAACATTATATTGTCCTCTTCAAGGAATGCCCCACCTTTTACATATTTTTGTTGTTGCACAAATCAATACATGCCTTCATTCTTTATGAGAAGTGCATTATAACTTTAGACATGTTCTTTAAATGCATCATTAAGTATGTAAGTAAAGGTTGGTAATTATTCCTCATTATCACCAATGAGTGCTCATGATTTTTCATAATGCAATAGAGGTCGTATTTTATTTTATCCGCATGGTGATTCAAATGTCAGGAACATACTTTAAATAAAATATTATCATTTACTATTCTTCAATGTGGTTATTAACATTCACCATGCATCTCACATCAAGTGCAATCTACTACATATACCGTTATGTAGTTTGTTAGAATCATACCTGACCTGAAGTCCACTAGTATCATAACTCTACTTATTTTCTGCTTAATGACTCCCAAAAAAGGTCAGTGTTGCAACCTTCAGCTCTGATACCACTTGTAACATCTCCTAATAATCTCACATAAAAACACATAGGACTAGGAATTTTTTACACAATTTACCCACGTATAACTTTCTGAATTACTTATTCCATACTCCTTTACTATTTATTAGATAAAACTTTCATCATTACATAAAGTAATATTTATCAAAGGAACAAGAAGTTACATAATATACCATAACTTCCATTGTTATAGCATATTATCATAACCATCCTCATGTAACCTTGCACCAATTTCCATAATTATTTTAACTAAGTTAGTAATCACATACTTGGTAATGTAAATGATACATTATGCATGGAATCAATATCATCAAAATGGAACCATAGGCAATCACATCATTAAACACTAATATATCATGGAAATCCCATAGGGTGAAAACTAGCAAACATTTAATTTTATTATTAAACACTCGTGAGAATGTTCATCCCTCACTTAATGGAATTTAAGGGAGACTATCCCTTAACCATTGTCATAAAATATTATAAAGAAATATAATTTAAATACAACATATCTAGCTATAATCTCTTAAAATAATCGTGATATCATTTATCTACAACCCTGGATGAACATGTCATTATGGCTTGTTTATTCCCATCAATGGATTATCCTACAGTTGGCATTCCTCAATCTGCACGGATCATCGTTCTTTTCCTCCCACAATATTAAACATAGTTTATCTTTCACATTCATTACAATAACAAATAGTGGTAAAACCAATAGCAAATCCTTATTAATGATGCTTCAGCATCTATCCATGTACATTCATAAAACATAAACAAAATATTATGACATTCCTTCTTTAATGATATTGCACATGCATTAAGTAAAAGCACTTTAACTATCAAAGAATGTCTACTTGTTTTTACACATGTATGATTAGAACATATGTTTGTCCATCCATAACTTGTATGTGTAAGTAAATCTGTATACAAATAACTAATGCATGTTTACTTGTCCCTCTCCCACATTTATCATGAGAAGGGAAACAACTACTTCTATCCACAAAGTACAATAACATTAGATAACCTCTTTGGTTATTACTATCTCCTCATAATAAGAAAAGGGAAGATCTTCCAATATAAGCACCACATTAAGTTTTACTCCCTTCACAAAAACACATAAAATAAAACAACTACAATTATCCATATTATTTGCATGCAATTACATTAACATCATCCAACATGATCTAACCCATCAACTATTGTCATGTAAACAAATACTGTCTTTCAAAAAAATAGTTATTCTTCTTGGACATGCAACTACACTTGTTCTCTGACGGAAATAACATGATAGCTTATTCTTCTTGCATGTGAAGCATATACTTCCTTCCAAAGGAAACTAATTAAATATTGCATGTGAAAAAACTCATTTCTTTTCCAAGGGATCAAATGCATAAAATCTATTCTTTCATGCATGCAAATAGAAATTTTCCTCTCGCCAACATAAAACTAATACCATAAATAATCACCTTATGCATGTAAACGCATATTCCTTTTCCAAAAAGAAAGCTAACACAATAAATATTATGCGTTTTCACCTTTCTTTCCTCATGAAATGTAATACCAAACTATTATTTTCCATGCATTGTTTCCAGGAAAACTAGTGTCTATTCAAAGCTGCTAGTCCCACTAAGACGAGTAGCTATCTAAGAAACAAACAATTTAAAGTAATTTGTGTTTTCCTTTATGAGAGATAGATGAGAGAGAAGTAGAGAGCACCAACCTTAGTCTTTCGCTTGGCTCCTTACTTGTTTCCTCTCTCCTTTGATAGAACTTTCACCACTCCTTTCTCACTTGTCCCGCTTCAAAGAACACTTGTAGAGTCAAAGCAACAAAATACCATCAAAGCATAGATATCTATAACCATAAACAATATAGGATCATATATGCATTAACCATACACATGCATAAACAAATACAAGATTTAGAGATATACAAGTATATGGAGGAAAACTCAAATAGCTTTATTGATAGAAGTAGTAGAAGAGAGGATTACAACCCAGCTGTTTGATCCAGTGCCATCCTCCCAGCATGAGAGCCCTCTTCACCTCATGAAAAGCTAGATCACCCAACAATACAATGTCTCACAGAGAAACCAACAACACTTCCTTACAAGTTACAAAATTCCAGCCCCCTGGATCTCTAGGATGAGGTATCCATATATAGATATTTGCAGGGGGGTGAGTCAGCTTCTGGGATTTTGATTAGTGTCATTTCACTGATAGTTCTTGGTTCCACTTGGAGATTTCATGATCTCTTACTCATCCCTTAGCGAATTCGGAGAGGCAAGTGTCAAATGAGTAGTTTCTAGAAGATTCTCTGGGTTTCCACCTAGCAAACTACCTCTACCATTTGTCTACTCTCACTCATTGCACCCTACAGAAGGGATTTTCAGAATGCATCGCACCCTCTATGCGTAGCAGGTGAGATGCATCGCACCCTTAGCATGGAGCAGTCTGTATGGTCCAATTTTGACTAGTTATGAGCAGTTTTTTAAGGAGAACTTCTGGGAAATGATGTAATTAGTTGACCTTGATCCTTTAGGGTATGAAACAAAACTTCTAGGGGTTTAGAAGCCCTTGGTTTATGGACATATGTGATTGGGGTTGTAGTGCCCAAATATGTCTATAACAGTTGCCCCCTAAAGCATGAGGTCGTAAATCTTCTAATGTCAGGTGAAATGCTTTATCATGAGGATCCGAGGTTTTTCGAACTGGAAGGTGACCTATAATAAGATACAATACAATACATTATCTCCATAATATTTTCATGATCTAGCTGAGGCGGGAATTCCCATGCTCAGCTTTACAAATTCATTTTCATGTAGATATGACAAACAATCGTCTGTGTGACAGACTGATGATTCTGGTAGAGCCATCATCCTTTGGCTTGGATTATTATATGTGCAGCTATGATGTACATTTTATGTCTTTATTTTTCCTGAATATGTCGCAGCCCGGATGGATGAAACTAGATCTGGGTTCTTTAAAACCCGTTCAATCTTCGCCCGATGTACAAGTCGATCCATGTGAAAAGATGTTTTGATCTCTAACATGGAAAGACATCACCTGATTACCAGCCAATGATGTATGATGTTAACAGGCGCGAGAGGAATCACCGATAATGATAATGACCCTCAAGGTACTGTAGTACAATTCACATGGTGCGAATACATGATTCGATGTCGAAAACACCACGTAAAATCTATCGGTCGAAGGACATTGATGTAAACCTGTCGCCGAAAGTGAGAAACTTGCCATTGAGGCATGCAAGCTTCAAAGTACTGAAAGGGTTGTTCCTAAGTCAACTTCTTGGATAATGAGCTGATGTCAACAAGAAGTGACCCATCGTAGGAGGGCCTTAATGAAACCCACATCTATGACACAGAATGGAGAAAATGATTTTGTGGAGGTGAAAATGATCTGATGATACAAGGTTCAGGGTGGTGGTCAAGAAAGATGGAGCATGAAGGTATTGCAGCGGATAAGGAATTAGCTGGGTTGGTGTATTCTCTGAGCGACTTCTCTTGAACATTTCAGAAACACAAAAATGGATTGGTAGTGTTAACCCCAAGAATGGATGGTATGGAGGACCAATGGTGATATGACTGGTGAATGGAATAACCCTACCCGATTCAATCATGGTGACAGAGTGAAAGTGTCATGTTCAAGAGTGACCTGCTACCAATGAAGTTCTTCAAGTTTTCTTCCCTTTTTCCCCAGTCATTGCTGACCAATACCTCTTTATTTTTGTCAAGCTTGAGGAGGATAACACATGCTTGTTCTATAATTTGCCCCTCGGGAAAACCTGTCACTATGTTTTAGCAAGCTTAGCGACAGTGAAACTCGCTCTTGTCCATATGGACAAGTTTGTCGCTATTGTTTTAATGAGTTTAATGACAAATATAACTTGGTCCTTTTTAGTTTTAGAGAGTCTAAAAAGAGACGAAAAGGAAACTATAGTAGTCCTCTTTCGTAGTATAATCCCGTAAGTCTGAAAAAGTATAAAATAATACGAAAGGGATGACTTTTCCGATCACTTTAGCGAGCAGAAAAAGACAAGCGCTCGATCGTTTTGTGTAATAATCCCTCAAGTCCAAAAATATTAAAATATAGAGGAGGGATGGCACTTCCAATCACTTTAACGAGCTGGAGAGGCCAATTTCTTGGCAATATTTTTATATTTTATGAGTCTAAAAAGAGCTTAAAAGAGACTTGTTTTTTGAGGAATGAGTGATGTTTTCAGGTAGCAACTAGTTCCAGGTAAGTTTGGAACTTTTCAATCATGGAAGTGTAAAGAAGGTGGCTAACAGAATCAATCATCGTAGTTGTTCCTCAAAAGGGTAAACAATCAAGTGGAGGCATATGATCGGCTAAAAGGTGGAGGTGATGGTAAGAACACGACCAAGGCTCAAAAGTTGATAGAAATGTGATCACAAAGGTTATTTACCGAAGGTGGGTTCATTTTTTAATGAGCTTGAACTCTGGAGGAACATATGCTCATTGCTAGGTTTATTTTTTAATGAGCTTGAACTTCTCGGAAACATTGCTCATCTTTAGTTTCATGTTTACACAAGCTTAAAATGAAAAAACTATGCTTGTTATAAGTTCACATGCCCCCAGCATAATGACGCAAATCAAGGTGCATGCCCCCCAAGCTTCATTGCATTCAACGCGATGGTTGGAATGAATGTTTACCTTCGAGATCTTTGAAAGACTCGACTTGGATTTTACGAGATCGTAATAAAAGACCCGATTTGGAAAGGGAGTTGTCTCATTTTTTAATGAGGTTGACACAGTAAAATAACTGTCCTCATAACCCTTGTTTCAATTTGTAACTAGGTCAACACAAGATAAGAACCGTCCTCGGTGACCCATAGTATGAAAATTGTCAGAGTTCTTCTTATTCTTTGATGATGTAGAAGATATCATATGACAGGTTTCCACTACGGCCACTTCCGCCATATTACTTGGAGGTGGGAGGGAAAAAGTACCCATTAAGGAACGATCTTTTAGGAGACCTACTCCGACATTTTGAAGTGATTGAGAGCTTTCATGGATCATTGGAATGCTTTTCGTAACTTGTGAACTGTTGGGGAGAAATGTTAGTTGGTCAATGATTGTAATTCCGCCTTGGAAGGGAAATGCAATCTTTCTAAAGCATGTTGACACAACAGCAGCCATAGCATAAATCCAGGTCCTTCCCAGTAGGATATTGTAATCAAGGTTTCCATCGATAACTTCGACTTCAATTTCTACTTTTTTGCCCCCCAGTTTGACATGCAAGTTACTTAATATCCCATACAGCATGTGTGTTCTTCCATTGAATGCTTTTAGTGTCGTCAATGATCGTGACAAGGGTGGTGAGCCTAAATTTTTCCAGCAGCTTATTGATATTATACAGGTAGATGCGCCCTCGTCAATTATCGTTCGATGAACAGTTTTCTTGAGGGCTTTTACCTTTATAAGGAAAGCGAGTTGGGCCGGTAACTAAGGTTCATATCCTTTGTGATTAAAGGCCACAAGATTGGAGTCTGTTGGGTAAATCCCACCTATTGTTTATAATAAAGCTTGCTTTTAGGAGGGGCAATTCTGCAGTACTTCAAGTGTTGACATAGTGGATGGCGATTGGGCCAGATCCTCTACTATATTATAATTCTATGTTGCTCAGGCATGTTAGCTTCCTATATCAATAGGTTTCATTTTTCATGATTGATAGTGGAAGGGCTAAATATGTTCATCATTGCAGGGTGCAAAGGTTCCATATTTGTACACAGACCAGGAAAGTGGCCAGTCTAAATGCCATTGTTATATTGTTTTGCAAGCTTATCATATGCACAAGGTACTAAATTGGATGGATGGCCCAACAGTTTAATCTGGACCATGCCCTTTTAAATTGCTGTTGTAGAATAGAGAAACAATGTCTGACCAAACAGCTCAAGCTTGGCAGATGAATAGATAGGCAGAGAAATGAAGGAACCCAACTACTTAATCTGGGTCCTTGGAAGAGATAAGGGTACATTTAGATAGGAGGAAAGTCAAGAGAAAAAGAGGACAATCAGGGTTTGCTAATTCAAGTGCACCCAATTCAAGTGCACCCAATTCAAGTGAAGAAAAAATGTTAGGATTATTAAGTAGGGTAGGTAGAAAAAATGTTAGGATTATTAAGTTGGGTAGGTAGTGTGAGGTTGCAGAAGTAAAGATGTTATTACCATTTGGCTTATCAAGAAGAACTCATCTCATTCAGGGTGTTGGCACCATGGCAGAGGTTTGATGACATAACAATGGAAGCATGACTAATTTCCCTTTTCCCGCAAAGATCATTTACTAATACTCCCCAAAGACCTTGGGATCTACCCAATAGTCTTGTTTCACTTCATTCCAGTACCAGTCCCAAGTCAAACTCTCAGTTGACTAAAGGAAAAGAAGCCACATTTCTTGTGTAAAAATCATCATTCTGAATTCTATTCCTCTTCTGTGTCTAAGTTCCATTTCATAAGCTTAGCATTTCCCCCTGCATATTCATCTCACAAAGTCATATTAATAGCTAATTTTATTATGTAGCTCCTTAAACATTGTTTCCCTTCCCTAGTTCTACAAAAGCTAATACAATCCCAAAAATCTATTTAAATATCCCACCCCATAGCAGTATAGCTATATAAGTCAGTATTGGGAAATGTTTAGTCCATCTGGGACTAATATTAACCCTCCCCCCTTCTAAACCCTATGGAATTAATAAAATTTTGGTTGAAATTAATGGCCATAGGGTTACCCGCTCACAAACCTCATTTTCCCTTCCGCGCTAATGTATTCATTTGTATGTTTAATTAAATAAATGTAAAATGAGCGTGCATTCACATAACCCCGTTGATTAAAGTCCAAAACCCACCCGCCATTATTTTAATGTTTTATAATTGGCGGGCTCCACAGTTAATCTTCCGCGGCCACATAACCCCCGCTAGCCGTCCGATGGTTAGCCCTCTGGATCCAAGGGTGGGCGGTCGTTTTCACATACAACCTGGCGAATGTTTAGTGTCCGGGGGATTGGCGGTTTCACCGCTGTACCCCCACCACGCGTCGCCTTCCTGGTGTGTTCAGAGGCCTCTCCCCCGATACCACTTATGCAAAAAAGCGGTGCGGGGAGGAAACTAGATACCGCTCCCCGCTCATGCGTTCAGCCCTACGTCACTGCTCCACGTCACTAACACCTCACCACCCTGTGTCCACGCCCTGCCGCCGTGTCCTGCGCCACCTCACCACCCACGTCAGAAGTCCACGTCATCTTGCCATACTCGGGACCCGCCAATGATGTCATGCTGACGTCATCGCCAAAAAGCGCCAAAAGTGCCAAAAGTCCAAAATTTGCAGAAAACAATGCAAAACGATCGTTTTTATGTCATTTTCATTGATATTTTGGGAGCAATATGCATGCGAACTACATCAATTTGCTACCTAAACCTGGAATTTAGTTGTCCAAGCTGTTGCCGCTTTCAAATTCAACTCAATTGCTCACCATTGTAGCAGTTCAACACCCATTGCGCCGTGAAAACCAGGTATTTGCCCACAGTCAACCTATTTCACCCCTGTTTTCACCATTTTCTCCATTTTTAACCGCATAAAATTCTGCAAGCTCCCACACTGAGCCAATTATGCACCTAAGTGTTGTCTAAATTTTCTGGTTGGCCTCCTCTTCCCACAAAGCTCAGTAAACCCACGTCCGTCTGTAAAATTTACTTGAAAAAATGGTTTTAAGAGCCCGTGCTACCGATAGAGCTTCACACAGTTGTTCACTAACCACTCTCACCAGATTTCTCTCTGCAAAGTCCACCTACTCAGCTCAAAGACATTTATATTTTCCCTACAGTTGCCCCACAAGTTTGTCAACCAAGGAAAAGTCTGTTGAAACTCTGTGATTTCTCCTTTGACACACTTTACAAACAAGAAAAGCCACTGCCAAATACAAATTCAGTTTGCAGTTTGCAATAGTTGTATTAAATCCTGGTTTCAAGGATTAGCACATAAAATATTTCCATATGGCCGCTCCAACAGCTTTAAATGTTGCTCCTATCAATGCACCTAACAAGGAGCTTGAAAAACTGCCTTTAGCTGACAGGGATTACCCAATTCAGGATTTGGTTGGAGACAGAAACCACTTACAGACCTTCTGCCAGCTGAGAAATAGTTACTTAAACAATAGTGACATGTATGGCATTTGGGAGTCAAATTTTCCCATCTATTTCTTGCCTTCTGTAAATATTTTCCCTGAGATAATTCACCTCTGTGCTGAAAATTATGACCCAAGCCTGAGAGCTGTCAAGTCTCCATCTGGGAGCATAATCTTTTATATTACTCTTGATTCCATCAATCAGATGCTGAATTTCAAACAGACCCAACTGTTCATCCCTTTCTCCATGAAATACCTGTTGGATGAAGGCCCCAAACTCTCCGGCACTGAGACTGCTAGAATTGCCAAGACATTCATGAGAGTAGACCGCCAACCTACAGGGCCACCTCCTTTCCTATATGTCAATTTCAATGAGGTAGGAAAATTTCTTGTAGACATGATATCCTCCGTGCTGGGTTTCAAAACAAGTGAGCATATTGATGAAACAGTGTTCGTCCTTTTGTCTGCATATAGCCTTGGAAAGCCCCCTACTGTCAAGTACAACTATGCCAAGTTCATTGCCAATAAAATGCATGACCAACTGCTAAAGCTGGACAGGGAGGCAGTATTCAAATATTCATCATATATTTATCATTTTTTCATGTACTATCAATCATATTACTTCCAATGCCCCATCAAAATCCTGGATTCACATGGTGAAAGGAGGTCTGCTGTCTTTTGGTCATCAGTTTTTCATCAAGTCCAGAACTCTCCATATTCTTACTGTGAGTTCATTGACCAATTTGTTTATCTAGTCTCATGTCTCTTGAAAAGAAATCCTCCTCCTAGGTTGTCATATGACATGCAGAAAATATTGCAGTTGTCTAAGAATTATAAAATAGGTGATTGGTATCTATACCAAAATCACACTATCATTAGGATCTATGGTTGTGAGCTCTGTCCCTGCAGGCTCCCAAGATATGTTCCCATGAGATTGTTTGCCTTGGAATACTATAGGCAACTCATTAATTCAGATCTTACTCATTTTCATAGTGCCAAGAAGAAAGCTAGCCCGAAATTCAAAAACTGTCTAGGCCCCTTTATCATGAACAAGAAAGAAGGTTGGCAAGATGCTGATCAAATACTTGGGCAACAACTTAGACTAAAAAGGAGTTTCTGGTGGGTCCCTTATGACACTGATGGCTTTATCAGTGCTAGAAGAGTCAAATATAGGCTGTTAGCCTATAACCATTGTCAAATTCCACAAATTGAACAATATGCCAACAAAGATGAGTGGGTGCCAGGCACATTAATTGAAGAATTCACTCAAGAAGAGATAATGGATCAAAATGTCAAAGATTTAGAAAAAATTCTTGACTTGGATTCTTTTCACCATGTTATATTCAAGCTGCCACACAAAGTTGGAGAAGGATCATCCACTGCTGCAGCTGCATAGACTGCCCAACAAATATCTACAACAACAACAGCTACAGCAAAGGGAAAATAAGTGATGGATGCACAGCAGGAAACAGAGACAGAACATACCACCACTTCCAAAGATTAGAGTCAAGGGCAAGCTCCTCCAAAGTAGACTGAAACATCACAAATTCCAGTCCTACAAACTCCTCTTAATGATGAAAGAGGTAAAAAACGGGATAGAGAGGAGCCCACACCTCCAAGTGGGTCAGCACATCAACCAGAAGCTAAGAGGCAAAGAATTGATCCTCGGACTGAACAAGAAATCAATGAAGAAATTGTAGAGAGCCAGAACAGAGAGAGAGAGTCCAGCCAGCAGACTACTACCAGCTCATTCCAGTAGGAACAAGGTATGCAGCATAATACATAGGTATCTTCTTCTAGGCAGCAAGGAAAACAACCATCTGGTATTAAAGGAACTTTCATGGAAATCAAGGCACATAATGAACTATTGAGAATACAACTTTATGATCAATTCATGAAAAAAACACCCTCCAAGCAACAAAGATTGATGGCAGCTTATAATATCAAGGAGGACAAGATGATTTTAACTCATTTTAAGCCTAACGTTCCACAACCCAAATCATCTGCAGATTACATAAAGACAAACATGGAAGTCCTCTCTAAGGACATATATCAAATGGATCAAATTGAGCTGCATCAGCAAACAGGGGAAATGGTCTATGCCACGCTTGCAGACAAGGCCATGCTAGCCCATCAATTAAAAGAATCATTGAAAAGTACAAATACTCAATTGGATTTGGAAAGGATGTCTTCCATTGCTAAGGATAACCGAATAAATACTTTGGAGGACATTATTGTTGATCTAGGACATAATACTAAGGATCCAAAGGGTATCAAGGCCCTTATAAAGAAGAAAGAAGATGATATTGCTGCACTCAGAAAGCAGGCAAAGCTTCCTACAACTATTCACCCTCAAACTGCAGAACTTGTACAGGAAAAAGAGGTTGATGACACCATGGATTTTCTTATAAAGATGAATGAAAGAATACTACAGATGGAGGGAGAATTGGAGAAAGCCTTACAAGATAAATAGGGAGAGTCAACCTCCCAGCCACCTCAAACAGCTACAACTCTTGGCCCTGCTCTTCTTACACAAACAGCAACATCCCCTCCTGCCATTCCAGCACCCACAACGGCTACATCAACTACATATGCTACAGCAGCACCAGAATCTAGCATGAGTATGGAGGACCTAATGAAAGCTATCAAGGAGCTAGATATTCAGGTGACAGAAGTAAAAGAGGCCAAAGAAAGGTTGGCCAAGCTAGAAGCCAGCTATGATAAGTCCAAAATGACAGTGGCCGAGAAGCAAAGGGAAATAAAAGCCCTAGAGACTAGAGTAAAAGCCCTAGAAAACGAACTGTCTCTAGACAAAACTCTGACTGAGATTAAAAAGATTTTGAGGGCCAAAATTGGCCAATCAATCAGTGACCAATGGCGATCAATTCAGGCTATACATGAACAAATTGAATTAATAGGCATGGCTCAATTTGAAATTCACAAGGCCAGAGTAGCATTGGGGATTATGCCTGAGCAGGCCAACAAGATGATCCATTTCCTGAACACTCACACTAAGGAAGAATTGGCAGCACTAGATATCAACAGTCGAATAGATACGATCCTGACAACAAAGAAGGTGCTGACCTTGAGAAATTTCGTACAGACTCTGGAAAGGAAATGTCAGGAGATGCAGGCAGAAATAAATGACTTCAGGACAAAAATAACAGCATTGCAAAGCAGAGGATTTCCCAGCCTAGTAACCGGTGCTGGAAAACTATTGTCCTGTGAACAATATACCACCGGAATCAACAATTACGTTGAAAATCAGATTACAGCATCTACAAGCTCCACAGAAGAAGCAGGACCTCCCTCTGGGCAATCTCTTTATGATAAATTTGAGAATCTATTTTTTATTGAGCATGAGATTAATCATTTGTTTGAAGTTCCCCCAAATTTCTATAGATATACTGAAGCTGATGAAACACTCATAAAGATAAGAAGACATCATGTACCTCCAGCTGATTGGTGGCAATCAATGCTGGAAGTATTGCCTAGGTGATTTTGGTCTATCTCTCCTTTTGTCAGCCTTAGATTTCAGTTACAGTACAGGTCAGCAAAAAATCAAACACGTAGGCACTACAAAAAGGATCAAGGCAGTGACTCAGCAAAGCACTAAGACAGTATGCCCAACAAATGCATATTAAAGACGCAGCTACTGCCGACTTTGTTGATCCAAAAAGTCAAAGCTTGTCTGACAAAAGACAACTAGCACACGAATATTAACTACTGCAGTTATTTCTTTCATTTACTTCCTTGACAGAGTTGGTGATGTAATTTATTACACAATGACTCAGCATCTAGATATTTTATCTCCTATTTTGTATATATGCCCCCCCCATAGAACGTATTGGGGGTCGGGTTTTGGTGAATCTCTCTCTGAAGAGCTGCATTGTATATCTCAGACTTTTCTAATATAAATTGCTAGTTAAGTTCCTGGTCTCTGTACTGTCTGAAGGTGGAAGTGAAGGACTGTGTTATGCTACAGAATTCCTGTGTCGTTTAATGGAACAATAAGTTACTCTAAACTATGTTTTGTCTTTTTTTGTATGTAAAAATTCACATGTGTTTCATGATCTTAGCAACAGGGAAAAAGAATAGCTTAGGACTTGTTTAAATACACTCTCTGCTCAATCTCTGTTTCTAAATATGTTTTCTTCAGAATTAGTCATGAATATGAATTCTTAATTGCTCATGTTTAAACTATTTCTCTCATTTTGAATACTATTTAGGAATTCTTAGCTGCTTTTAAGTAATATTCTCACATTATCCCTTAATCAGCATAGTGGAAGATTCTTGACTACCTTTCACTCCCTGATTTCATGCTTTCATCTCCCAAATTTGAAGAATTGTTCCATAAATGCCTATCTGGCTTTGCAGCAATACCATTCCCTCAAAGAAATACTTCAGCAGTACACCATCATGAACTCCATTGCCCAATGGTTCAGACTGTTCTGTAATCTCTACGCCAGCTCTGTTTGAATTCATCATCCAACCAAATTTAAAACAAAATCAGTGCACCATAAGTAGCCTAAAATAACCCCCAAAACAATGCTAAATTATAAAGAGAGAGCCCTCTCTGGTTGCAGGTAGGCTAGGACCTGTAGCTAAAAGACTGGTTAGTGGTAACCTCGGCTGTATTCCCTATAGGAAGCAGGGAACAACCTGAGTGATAACATAATTGGCGACTCTGTTGGGGAATCCCTCAGTTTCAATTTACAACTTAGAAGGAATCAAGCTTCCTGTTTTTCAAACGAACCTCCTGCGAAGTACCGCTTAAAAGTTGTGACTATAAAGCCTCTCATAAAACACTAAGAAAACAAACTTAGAAGATGGCTCCAAAGAAGAAAACTTGTTATACAAGGTCAAATCCTGACCCAGATCCCCCTGTTGTTTTTGAAAATCCAAATTTAATTCCAAAAAACCTCAGGAAACTTAAGCGAGAAGAAGATTCTACTATTGCTAGTCCTGAAACTGTTCAACAAAGCTATATTCCAACCCCTGCTAAAAGTTCAGTTCGACCTCACACTGGTGCTACCCCTCCTAGTTCTTCATCCACTTCCCAAATCAAATTCCCCACTCCTCCATACACTATACATCCTACTCCTATTATCCCTGTTGTTCCAGTTGTTCCACTCCTTCTTGCTGTCCCATTTATCCCTGCAAATATGGCTAACAGATATGCCCCTTTACACTTGCCTACAAATCCAGGAGCTATGCCCCAAGATTATCAAAGAAATATCTCTTACTTTGATGGTACTGGTTCTTATACATCCCAACAACACACCAAGAAATGCAGGACTATTTTGAGAACTATGAGATTGATGACGAGGATGTAAGGATGAAAATTTTTGTCCAAAGTTTAACTGGTGATGTAAGGACCTGGTTTAGGTCACTAGATGCACATTCTATAGTTAATCCTGATGCCTTATACCTAAGCTTCTTAAACAGATGGGAAAAGAAGAAAGACCCTTTACACATCCTAACTGAGTATGATAATATAAAACGGGGCCCGCAAGAAACAGTCC
Organism: Pinus taeda; assembly: GCA_000404065.3. NCBI lineage: Eukaryota > Viridiplantae > Streptophyta > Pinopsida > Pinales > Pinaceae > Pinus > Pinus taeda. The sequence continues at coordinate 189,712 of APFE030578091.1, forward strand.
AAGACTATTGTGCTAGATTTAACAATGTATACAACGCCATTCCTCAGAACCTGAGGCCCCTACCTGACTTGGCCCTGATTAAATTCCCCGATGGTTTCGATTCAGACATGGCATATTAGTTAAGAGAAAGAGCACCCCCTAGTTTAGCAGACATGCAGAATGTAGCTGTCAGTGTGGAAGAAAACCTGATTACTAAAAGAAACAAAGCTAGAACTGAGAGAAGAACAACATTTAAAGAGGAGCCTTCAGCGTTCGAGCAAAATCTAGATGCAATCATCAAAGGTATGGACAGGTTAGGAGATAGAGTTGATACCATTGAGAGAAAATCCTCTTGGGAAGGACAAACAAGCAACACTACTAGAAATCCTAATTTTAGAAAAAATCAAAACGCAAATGCTGGGAGGACTGGTCCTGATCAAAATATCAAACCTCCATTTCAAGAGAACTATGCAGAGGCATCAACCTCTAATGAAAAAATAGAAGACCCCCACATCAATATAATGGGTTTGGACAGCGAACAACAAATATTCTTAACACAAGATGATCAACAAGCCCAAGAATGCAAACAATTTCAAACAAAATCTGGTGAGTCATTTGATTTCAGAGAAGGGTGTGATATAGTAGTCTATGAGGTACATAAACAATATAAATTAAGAACCAGAACCATAGATGTGCCTGAACTTACCAAACCAACACATGCCAAACTGCCTAAGAAACCCAGTGATAAAGTTGTCTTAATAGAGTCCTCAGATAAAAAACCCCAAAGGGAAGTCACAGTGGAAGATATATCTGATGTACAGCCTTCAGTAAATCCCTCATCTACATCCATTCTTTCAATAGAACTCTTGAACAAACCTCCAGAAAATGATCACAACTCATATATACCTCATAACAATGTACTTGGTCAAGAGAAGAACACCTAAAACTCAACGGAAAAAGAAAAACTTGCTGCTCAAAATATAAAAGTTCAAATGGAAAATCCTTTCAACTTAGAAACAGAAATTGGCAAGCTTAAAATAGCCATTCCTCTTTCTCAACTGGCCAAACATGAGGCCTTCAGACAACAACAAATCAATAGGTCATTGTAAGTACCAGAGAATAGGGATGCAGTTAATGTTCTGGATGATCCGCCAGAACTGATTTTTGGCTCGGAAGTCAATGGCAAATCAGTGGATGGAGGTGTCCCTCCATTTTATGTGAGCTTAAACATTCATGACAAAGTGCTACACAATGCCATGTTTGACTCAGGTGCCTCCCATAATCTAATTCCCAAGTCAGTAATGGAAAAACTTGATCTAGACATCACAAGGCCCTATAAAGACTTGTTTTCATTTGATTCCAGCCAGGTAAGATGTCTAGGCCTTATCAAGGACCTTTGTGTGTCCTTAGTCTAATATCCAGCTAAAACAATTTTGATGGATGTGGTAGTAGCTGACATTCGACCCAAGTATGGAATTCTTTTATCCAGATCTTGGGGTGCCAAACTCCAGGGATCTTTGCAGCTAGACATGTCATATGCCACAATTTCAGTCTTTGGCCAGCCAAAGAGATTATACCGAGAAACATTGATGAAATATGTGGTCATCAGTCAAGAGAAGCCCCAAAACTTCCCAATCTACTCCATTCATTCAGACATGGACTCGTTTATCTTATACAATGCTAATATGTGTCCCAAAACTAAGGTCAAGCTCCTAAAAACAACAGAAACAAAAAACATAAATGAATAGTCTAGTGCCCAAGATTAAAAGATCATTGATGTGATTAACACAACAAAGCTAACTAATATATCACATGAATTACAAAAGCCAGACCTGCCCACTAAACAAACTTGTAAACCCATTGAAAGAAGCATTGATCAGGAAATCTTGTGGTCTTTAGAATTTGATGGGTCAGTGAACAGGCTAGGAGCAGGGGCAGGGGTTTGGATACACAATACACAAAATGACCATGCTCAAGGTCATGCATATAGGCTTAATTTTAGATGTACAAACAACATGGCCTAATATGAAGCCCTTTTGCTAGGTCTCAAACTGATTAGGAGTCTTGGAGTGACCAAAGTTTCCATTTTAGGCGATTCAGATTTAATTGTACAACAGATAAAGGGAAATTTTGTTACAAATGATCTCAGGCTAAGGTCTTACAGGGTAGCAGCAACTGAGTTACTCAGTAGCTTCTTGGAATTTCAACTCACCAAAATACCTAGAAGCCATAATTTACATGCACATAGTTTGGCAACTTTTGCAAGCGCCTATAAACTTCCTTTTAGGCCTAACCACCAATTCATTGCTGAGATTAAACACAGACCTGCTATCCCAGATAATGTAAAAAATTGGAAAGTGTTTCAGAATGATACACAAATAAATAATTTTTTGACCATGGAAGAAGAATTCTCAAGCATAAACATAGACACAAGCACTAGGGATGATCAACACCAAACTGATAAAGTGAAAACTAATATATCAGCTGAAACAGCAAATGTGATGTTGCATCCAGCAACCTTTGACTGTGCCAATTTACAGAAGCTAAAACAAGCGGACTTTGGTGAAATCATTGAAGAAGAATCTGAAGTAATGGAAGTAAAGGATAATTTCCTACCTACAGGCCTAACTCCTTTAGAAGACTTTTTTGACTCAAATGACATCCCTAAGAAACCAAAGATGCAACCCATAAACGCAGAAATTGAGGATTGTAACATTGGGACCACTGAAAATCCCAAAATGATAAAGCTTTCCAGAACATTACTTCCTGACAAGAAATTGGAATATATTGAACTGTTTAAAGAGTTCCAAGATGTTTTTGCCTGGGGTTATGAAGACCTCAAATCCTATGATACCTCAGTCATCCAACATACTATACCCTTGAAAGAAAACCAGAAACCTTTTAAACAAAAGTTGAGGAGAGCGAATCCTATCCTTCTTCCCCTAATTGAAAAGGAAGTGAAACTAATGTACGAAGTCGGAATTATTGCACCTATAAGATTTTCTGAATGGATTTCAAACCTAGTACCCACAAGAAAGAAAACTGGGGAGATAAGACTTTGTGTTGACTTGAGAAATTTGAACAAAGTATCTCTTGAAGACCACTACCCTTTACCAAAAATGGATCACATCTTACAGAGGGTAGTGGGAGCTTCAAGGATCTCATTATTGGATGGTTTCTTAGGATTCAATCAGATTTTAGTTCACCTAGATGATCAAGATAAAACAACTTTTACTACACCTTGGGGAACCTTTAAAGATGTCAAAATTCCTTTTGGACTTAAGAATGCAGGAGCCACATTTCAAACGGCAATGGACATAGCCTTTGCTAAAGAAATTCATGACTTCTTAGTCATTTACCTTGATGATCTCACAGCTTTCTCAAAATCAGACCAAGAACATTTAGAACATCTCAGACCTATGTTCTTAATTTGTAGAAAATATGGCATATCTTTAAACCCAAAGAAATCATTATTTGGCCTAGAAGAAGGCAAACTCCTCGGTCATATAATTTCAAAAGATGGTATAAGAATTGACCCTGATAGGGTTCAAGCTATCCTTCAAGTCCCTCATCCAAGAAACATCAAAGAATTACAAGCTTTTCTAGGAAAGATCAATTTCCTAAGAAGATTCATTCCTAACTTGGCTGAACTAATAGGATTGTTGAATAACATGCTCAAGAAAGATTCCAAAGTGAAATGTAGAGTAGAAGCCAAGCAGGCCTTTGAGGAAATCAAAACTGCTTTGACAAGAACACATGTTCTTACAAGTCCCAGATTTGATAGAGACTTTATAATTTTTTCCTTTGCATCTGAACATACAATTGTTGCTGTACTATTACAAAAAGATGACTCAGGATGTGAGAAACCCATTGCTTTTTTCAGCAGAGCCCTTAGAGATGCCCCACTTAAATACTAGATCATGGAAAAGCAAGCATATGCCCTTGTTAAGGCCATAAAGGATTTCAGAGTTTATATCTTGTACCCTCACATAATTGCCTATGTTCCCAATGCAGTGGTCGAAGACATTTTAACTCAAGAGAGAATTGAAGGTAAAAGGGGCAAATGGATAGCCAACATTTTGGAATATGACATAGAGATTAAGCCAACAGAACTTATAAAAGGACAAGGGCTTGCTAAACTAATGACTGAAACCAATTTCCAAGCCCTTGACATCAATGAACTGGATAACGAACAGGAGATGGCGACTCCACAGATCAATCAGGCCTTCTTACAATCACCTTGGTATACTGACATATGTTTTGCATTGTTAAACCTGCAAGCTCTTCCAGGGTTATCCAGAATCAAAAAGAGATTTCTGAAAATGAAAGCTTCAAAGTTTTGTATCATAGATAATGTATTATTTTGGAAAAATCATGAAGGTATTTTTCTTAATTGCCTAACTTTGGATGAAACTGATAAAGTTCTTAGGGAATTTCATGCAGGAGATTGTGGAGGGCACTTATATTGGAAATCAATAGCTGATAAAATCCTAAGGGCTGGATTTTATTGGCCCTCCCTGTTTGCTGATGTAAAAAAATTTGTAATGTCATGTCATAAATGCCAGATCTTTGAAGGAAAGAAAAAGTTGCTGCCTTTACCCCTCAAACCTATTTCAACTGAAAAACCATTTCAACAATGGGGTTTAGACTTCATTGGGGAAATCCACCCTTCATCTTCTGGTTAGCACAGATGGATTTTGACAGCCACAGATTACTTTACTAAGTGGATAGAAGCCATACCTTGTAGACAAGCAAATGACTCAATCATCATGCAATTCCTAGAAACCAATATCTTATCTAGATTTGGCTGCCCAGAAAAAATCATCACAGATAATGCAGCTGCCTTTAAATCCAAAATAATGATCAATTTTTGTCCCAAATATCATATTACCCTAGGTCATTCCACAACCTATTATCCTCAAGGCAATGGCCTAGCTGAGTCCTCCAACAAAAGCCTCATCAACATCATAAAAAGATCTTGGAGGAGAACAAAACGAATTGGCACAAAAAACTTGTCAATGCACTATGGGCAGATAGATTGACCACTAAAAGATCTATTGGTACAAGTCCATATGAATTGGTATATGGTCTGGAAGTTGTTTTCCCTTCATGTCTCGGGATCCCTGTGATCAAATTGCTGCAGGAAATACAAGCAGAACCTAATGACATCCAGAGAAGGATCAATCAAACAATTCACTTGCAGCAAACAAGGGAAGAAGTATATCACAGAACCCAAGTTCTACAAGAGAAGCTGAAAAAAATGTTTGATAAAAGAACAAAAGCTGAAGACTTCTTCATAGGAAACAAAGTGCTAAAATGGGATTCTAGGAGGGAAGACAAAGGGAAACATGGAAAATTTAATTTTCTTTGGAAAGGACCATTTGTGATTCACGTTGTATAGGGTAATAATACCTTTTCTGTGAAGAGTTTGGATGGTTCAAATAATGAGGAAGGCCCAGTGAATGGGAGAATGCTCAAACACTATTATGATCCGTGAACACAACACAACTAGATATTGTACATAGATATTTGTATTTTCAGCATTTTTCATTTACAGCAGTTAGATACAAAACTAAGTGCAACAAATTTTGAAGAAAGATCAGGGAACTATACCTTGTGTGGTATATATGTCGAATGTTCCACAAACAAATCTGAGAGAGGTCTTGGGAATAGAAAGCTAATGATAAGCAGTTGGACAAACCAGCAAGACACAAAGTGGTAATTGTTGCACAAAACAGGTCAAAATATATTGCATATAGATTGATAAGATTCAGATCAAAGGTATCCATGACAAGGAAGGTTCACTATACAGAAAGATTTGAAAAATAAGGCAATCTGACCTGCTGTTCTTGGCTTTTAGCCAGGAAAATCCATCCCCAAGTGGAGCCACTGTTAGCTTCCTATATCAATAGGTTTCATTTTTCATGATTGATAGTGGAAGGGCTAAATATGTTCATCATTGCAGGCTGCAAAGGTTCCATATTTGTACACAGACCAGGAAAGTGGCCAGTCTAAATGTCACTACTATATTGTTTTGCAAGTTTATCATATGCACAAGGTACTAAATTGGATGGATGGCCCAACAGTTTAATATGGACCATGACCTTTTAAATTGTTGTTGTAGAATAGAGAAACAATGTCTCACCAAAGAGCTCAAGCTTGGCAGATGAATAGATAGGCAGAGAAATGAAGGAACCCAACTGCTTAATCTGGGTCCTTGGAAGAGATAAGGGTACATTTAGATAGGAGGACAGTCAAAAGAAAAAGGGGACAATCAGGGTTTGCTAAATCAAGTGCACCCAATTCAAGTGAAGAAAAAATGTTAGGATTATTAAGTTGGGTAGGTAGTGTGAGGTGTGAGGTTGCAGAAGTAAAGATGCTATTACCATTTGGCTTATCAGGAAGAACTCATCTCATTCAGGGTATTGGCACCATGGCAGAGGTTTGATGACATAACAATGGAAGCATGACTAATTTCCCTTTTCCCCCAAAGATCATTTACTAATACTCCCCAAAGACCTTGGGATCTGCCCAATAGTCTTGTTTCACTTCATTCCAGTACCAGTCCCAAGTCAAACTCTTAGTTGACTAAAGGAAAAGAAGCCACATTTCTTGTGTAAAAATCATCATTCTGAATTCTATTCCTCTTTTGTGTCTAAGTTTCATTTCATAAGCTTAGCATTTCCCCCTGCATATTCATCTCACAAAGTCATATTAACAGCTAATTTTATTATGTAGCACCTTAAACATTGCTTCCCTTCCCTAGTTCTACAAAAGATAATACAATCCCAAAAATCTATTTAAATATCCCACCCCATAGCAGTATAGCTATATAAGTCAGTATTGGGAAATGTTTAGTCCATCTAGGACTAATATTAACCCTCCCCCCTTCTAAACCCTATGGAATTAATTAAATTTTGGTCAAAATTAATGGCCATAGGGTTACCCACTCACAAACCTCATTTTCCCTCCCGCGCTAATGTATTCATTTGTATGTTTAATTAAATAAATGTAAAATGAGTGTGCATTCACATAACCCCACTGAGTAAAGTCCAAAACCCACCCTGCCATTATTTTAGTGCTTTATAATTGGCGGGCTCTGTAGTTAATCTTCCACCGCCACGTAACCCCCGCCAGCCGTCCGATGGTCAGCCCTCCGAATCCAAGGGTGGGCAGTCGTTTTCGCATACAACCCGGTGGATGTTTAGCGTCCGGGGGATTAGCGGTTTCACCGTTGTACCCCCGACACGCGTCGCCTTCCCTGTGTGTTCGGAGGCCCCTCCCCCGATACCACTTATGCCAAAAAGCGGTGCAGGGAGGAAATCAGATACCGCTCCCCACTCATGCGCTCAGACCTATGTCACTACTCCATGTCACCAACACCTCACCAGCCCATGTCCATGCCCTGCCGCCGTGTCTAGCGCCACTTCACCACCCACATCAGAAGTCCATGTCATCCTGCCGTACCTGGGACCCACCGATGACGTCATGCTGACGTCATCGCCGAAAAGCGCCAAAATCGCCAAAAGTCCATGTTACACTAAAATTTGTCACCATGACTATTTACAGTTAGTATGGCTCCATGAACAGTCATGCTATCCTCCTTGGCAAGCCTTATACCTCTGCTCTCCATGTCAAACTTCAAGAAAGAGAGAAAGTCATTAAAAAACATGTTTATCTCTGGGTATGCAGTTTCTCTCTACCTTACCTGCGTGTACGCATCCGAAGTTCATAATACCTGCGTACTTGTACGCTCTGTATGCCAAAGGATGGGTGCGTACTCCTGTAAAGGTCAAAAGGCGTGAGTTTCATCTTAAAAAAGTTACTTGTGGTCATTTCTAGAGCATTCTAGAAGCTTGTTTGACGTGTATTGAGCGCCTCCAGATGGTTCATGTACCCCTATGAAAGAGGAACTTATCCCATCAAGAGAGGAGCTACCCCATCCAAAAGAGGGGCTTATCCCATTGATGTTGGACCTGATTAACTTCCTCTAGAGCAGTATAAATACAGGCATTAGGCCAGAGGAGGGGAGGTTGAAAGCTGAAGATTCCAAAGGGTAGATGCTGCTGGAATTAGGACTTCCTTGTAGAAGCTTGTGAGGAGAGATTCCTATCCTTTCTTGTTTCATTTGGAAGTGGGTGAGATTATCAAAGTAAAGGAAAACTCTTGTTGGACCCTGGGAAGAACTTGCACAACACCAAGGCTCAGGTTGTAATGGTTTCTTTTGTTTCCTATTAATACAAATAAGTCCATTCTTCTCAAAAATTTGTTATTAATGCGTCGTTTCATATACTCCTTGGTCTGTATGTTGAATATGTTTCATTTTATGAGATATTCAGGTGCTATGTAATCGTTTGATTGTTAGCGAATGCAGGTTTCGAAGTGAAGGAGGAGCTCATCCGGATCGACAAGGCTAGACTACTACAACAGCGTTGGACTACAAGTAGGATCTAAACACTTGATTTCTTGTATGGTAAATGCATGTTTAGAGAAGGATTTCTCTTAATTGTCTTGTTTGTCACTAGAAAGTCTTAGGCTTCTAGGGAGGTTGTTTTTTTCCGCAAGATTAAATATTTCCGCATGACACCACTGACATTGGCTCTCGATGATTGTTTCCTTTAGTAGTGTGTTAAAAATGTATAGAAACTTCTTCTATGTTTGAGGTTCCTGTAATAGCTAGTCCTCGTAACTCAATAGTTTTATGTTTTAAGTTTTTCTGGGTATCAAAGCTCATGCTTTAAGCAAATGAACAATGTTATCAAGGATTCAATCAACGTGGCTAAGACTCTTAATGAATCCCAAATGGGCTCTTCGAATTTGTTTGAGGCTCCAAACGGATTTTCCACAAATCCTATTTTTCCCTTCCAGTTTGACAGAGGTAGGGGATTGTTGGGGTTTTGTGCACAGAACGGGACACCTAACTGGATCTTGTGCAGCTCCTTGATTTCGTTATGGAACCCCAGACCCACATAAGGTTCAAGCAAGGCTTTTCCTTTCCACCATCACCCAAAAAGCACCCTTCTCTCTCTAGGTTGTCGCCTTCTCCTCCAAGGTGGTGAAAGAGGTTGATAGTACTATTCCAGAAATTTTGGACTCGGGTAGGTAATGAGAAAGCTTTAGTTGTTGGACATCCCCATAGGAATCAAACATTTTTCGGAGCACAGGCAGCAAAAACTCCTCTAAAGTTTTCGCGGCTGATAAATCTAGGGAAGAGGGAAAAAAAATTCCTCGAGCCCATCGACCCACAAATCCCTAGGAAAGAACTTTTGACTGTATCCATTTCTCGCAACAGTAAGTCTCTATTTGACTCTAGTTATCTTATCGAATTTATATACTTGGAAAATTTGATGGTTATTAACCAATTTTAAATAAACACAATATCTCGACGCACTTATCTGAATTTGAACTTTATAATTCATCCACTCTTGACATAAATGTTTACAAACCCTTAGGTACCTATGAAAATCCAGTTATGATTTGTGTTCAGAAATGGTGGAGGACAATGGTGAGGTGAGTGTTGGTGAGCTATGTTCGGAAGGATGTTGCAGAGTTCTATGATTAGCTCTCATGCGGGTGGAAGGTTGATCAGGGAGATCATTTGCACCTTGGCTTCTATGACATCCCTCCTCCTCCCCACAATATTCTGGATCACGCAGCCGCCACTGTCAAATTTGCGGCCATTTTTGGTTAGAAATACCAAACCAATTTTCATATTATTATTGTTTGGTTCATTATACAGCCACCACTATGAGAATGGTCCGAGAGTGGTCCAAGACCCTCTCAAATTTGCAGCCATTTTTGGTTAGAAATACCAAACCAATTTTCATATTATTGTTGTTTAGCCATTTCTGGTTAGAAATAGCAAACCAATCTTCATATTATTGTTGTTTGGTTCGTTACACAGCTATTGATTTCATGTAGGTAGTTTGTTTTGATTTTGATATAGTTTTGGAATTTGTAATCTTTGGGTTTAGGTTATTACATGAATGATGATTTGTTAATTTCATGAATATCTTGGAAGAGGAGAGGGGTCAATTGTTTCATGTAGGCAGATTGTTTTGATTTTGGTATGTTTTTGGAATTTTCAATCAATGGGTTTAGGTAAATATGTGAATGATGAATGAATTTGTATTAAATGGTTTGTTAATTTCATGAATATTTTGGAAGAGGAGAGGGGTCAATTGTTTTGACTCGTTTTTTTTTTAATGATTAGAGAGGGTCAATTGTTTCAACTTTTTTATTATTATGATTTTTAGACTCTGAAATATTTTTAAAATCTACAATATACATAATTTTAGTTATGGTTCCACTAATTAAACCACCATTTGCCCTTTTTTATTTATTTACCCTTTTTATAATTATCAGATTCTGAAATATTCCCGAAATATACCATCTAATAAGTTTAAATATTGTTCCATTAATTAAACCACCACTTACCAGTTGTCCCAACTTTATATTTAATTCAATCAGTTTTGTAATAATTCAGTAATATTATGTTTGTTATTAGATGTGAATATTTACATCGAATGTTTATTCTGTTGAAGATGAAAATTCAAAGTGGCCGAGGCGTGTGGTGGACGTGGGGTATGGAATTTTCAATTTAGATTGGAATTAGTCTATCATGATTTCAATATTTTTTCAATTTCTTGCATTGAAATTAGAGTTTATTTTTCCCATGCTTGTACAGGTTGATTTTCAAGTAGCGGATGAATTATACCATCCTTTTCCATATGGGCACTTTGATCTGGTTTGGGCAATGGATGTGGGGAGCACATGCCAAATAAAGAAAAGGCAGGTTTAAGATTTTCTTGTTGCATTTATTCCTTCTGTAAATTGACATGAGTCTGATTTTAAACATAGTATTTCAAGAAAATTTTATAGTACATATTATGCTATTTTAGACTTAGGAAGTGATGTCTATGTTTAGATTTGTTTAACAATTTATGAAAGAGTTGGTCTAAGTAGCTGCTCCTGGTGGTTTGATAATAATGACGACCTGCTACCACAGAGACCTCTTGACAAGGGAGACCTCTCTGCAGCCTAGTGAGTAGGTACATGAATAAGCAACTGTGAGCTGCACTAGGACTGAAAGGCATTACGTTAATTCTTTTCGCATAACTAAATCACTCAAAATATTAGAAGGCCACTTGGGTGGAGGGTTCCTTTAGTTTAGTGACAATATACATGGTTACAACTAAGCCATGTGGATTGCACCTAGCCTATGGGTATACTTCACTTGATGTATCAATTAAAACCCTATAGATATGAAGATCCAACAGACATTATGGGGCCAGTACTGGATACAAATCTATTAGAAAACATTTTCCCAATATTTAGGAAGTCTAAACACCTTAAATTTGCATCCATGGCAAGCTACATAATCTTTTCCAATTCAGAGAGAGACGTGTTTAAATGTTGCACTCTGACATCACAAATTTTGAATTAACATCAGGAGCTCTTGGACAACATTACTTGTGCATGTTTCCTTCCTTCTTGGTGTTCCATAGTTGACTATGTGAAGATGGCACAAGATTTGTCACTACAGGTGAAGTCATACTTTCGCTGTAAAATAAATCAAATATTACAGCTAATAATGAAATACAGTATATTCAGTAATGCTTTGATTAATTGTGGGTGTTTCCAACAGAATATCAAAACTGTAGACTAGTCAAACAATGTAGCTCCATTTTTGTCATCTGTGAAAAATAAACTGAGTCTGACTCTCCATAAATCTGGTAAGGTTTCTTTTACTCAAGTCTACTATGATTCATGCTTTCTGCTTTCCTTTCATTTCTTAGTGTGCCTACTTTTTATTTCTAAATAAGATAATATAACAAAATAATTTCATTCATGTCTGGAAATTAAAAAAAAAATAGAATTAAGTTACCTAAAGAACTCATTTTGTTGTTAGTTGATCTACGTACTCAATTAGAGCCATATTTATGTATTATCTATATTGTCTAGAATACTTTGGAATTGAACTGGCCAGATCAAAAGGGAAGTCCATACCGCATGCTTCAAAACCAGTATGTAGTATCATATTTTCCACCAATCCAACCCTCATGTCGAGATAGAAAAGGACCTTGGCATAAGACATTTCCCTTATCTGCAAGTATGATTTGTCGAAGTCAAGATAAGTCCTGAGGTCAACCCCTATACATCGAAAGGCATCTTGCATCCAATGTTGAAGGGGGAGGCTTGGGAGCCTAAAAAATATTTGCCCCACATCTAATTGTTCCCACTTAGGGTCAAAGAGGGGATTCCACCTTTTCAAATACACGAGGGAAATGTCCTATGCCATGGTCCTTTTCAAAGCTAAGGTGAGGGCAAGGTATAAAAAAAAAATGAATATTCAAAAACTTCTCACCGCTAGTAATAAGAACACCTAGGCTCTGTCCTTGCACTAGAGGAAATTTAAGAAGGTACCTTGATGCATCTTTCACATGTTAATAGGGATTTAGATCACATCTTTCACTCATGGATATTTGCAGTTGAATTTCCATTGGTAGATAGTCTTTAACACAAACCTTGGTTAAGGTTTTTGATAAAAGAGTTTTTACTATTCAAGTAAAAATACTTCTTTATACCTATCATGAGCGTGTATCAATGTTTCAAAATGAAGTCATAAGCTCTACTGAAGTCAATCAAGGGAATCTTCAGAAAAAAAAATAAAAAATAAAAAATAAATAAATTCTTATTCAATTTTCTTCCTGATTCAGTGTGTTTCCCGATTGTAATAAGGCTATTTGTAAGATGAATCAACCTTTAAAAAACCCTGTTTTCTCATGCTGAATAAGTATTGCAACCATATATTTGATTATGTTGGCTAGGAATTTAGCTAATCCCTTATAGGATACATTAAGCAAAGTAAATGGTCTCTTATTGTACTATGTTTCCAAGGCCCTTTGGCACATTCTTAAGAGTTGCTCATCAAGCACAAACCAAGGGATCAAGTAGAATTCACAAGGAAATGCATCCAAATGTGACTAATCGTCTTGTAACCATTCTTCTTAGAGTTCCAACAATTCATGTTCCTTGGCTTCATTTCTATTAGCATCACTCCTAAGTAAAGATTCTTTGTATTAACACTTAAAAATGTCCTTTATTCTATTCCTATATTTTTTCATCACCCTACTATCCTCCTAAGATCTTTAGTTGTGATGATGATGAACAAGATCTCCTTACCAATGATTACTAGTGATAAGAACACACAGAAGGAAAAATAGAGACACAGAATGGAAAGAAAGCACTCTATTCATTACTTCAGACTCTCAGAGAGGGCTAATATAATATCAAAAACAATAATGATTTCCATATTGGTTTCAGTTGGGTTTTCTTCGGTCAATTAAAATATATTAAAGTAATAGCTAAATTAACTGCTCTAATTAAGGGCGAGATCTAGCTGCCTTGAATTAGTGAAGACATAGGTAACTAGCTATGAATAGGCTTCAAGGGTAATCATACATGGTTCTCTCAAAAACCTTTTTTTTATCTTAAACGTTGAAAACATTTTTTTGTAGTGTCATTGTTACAGATCCATTTGGGCACATCAAATCCCAACATCTAGATCAGTGTTTTAGGACTCATCAAACCCTAATTTCAGTTGTTTCATGTCCTAAACAATTCACCCCTTTGAATTCCTCCTTCCCAGACAGTTTCATGACTTGAAGACATCCAAAAATATCCCCTAGAGGAACCAGCACAAGTAACACCCTTATGAAGGTGCATTGCAAAGCAACTAAGTCCACTGCCAGGGTGCTCTACAGAGAACTTAGGCTTCCTTTCACCTGTGCTCGGCAAGAATGAGTGAAATTCACATAGATTTTGGGGAATATCTTTATATTTTGGAGTCATCTAGAAGTTTCCCTCACTTATCAACTCCTATGAGCTCGAAAATGGATGAGGAATGAGTTAAGTTGCATCCTATCCTCTCATCCCTTCCTCCATGGAACTAATTCTAAGTATGGAAGGTCATTCAATGCCACCATTAATGACAAAACCTCTTTCATCTTCCTATAAATTGACCACTCATCTAAGTGATCAGGGGTTGGATTATGCTGAATTGTAAGGAGATAATGTTGCTATGAGATTTGGCTTTGAAGCAGGTATTGCGATGCTACAATTTTGTCATTCTTTTGATGTGATGTGGATGGGATCCAAGCTACAGGAATGGATTTGAATTAGACACCAATGGTTGTAATTCCTTCTTCTATCTAATAAAGTGTTTGAACCTTTTTCCCATATGTTTGTATTGTTTTATAATGCTTATGTGTGTGAATTGTATCTAATTCCTTTCACTTATATTCAATAGATCATATGCTTTGATCAGTTTTTGTCTCTTGTTGTGTTTACAGGATACTTCTCAAGCGGATTAAGTACGGGAAGGAGCGATGAAATTGATACAAGGGAGACGAGAGGAAAGCGGAACTACAGGTAGGCCTTCTATCTTCTCATCTTATCTATTGCTTATATGAAAAGTCTAAAACACTTTAAATTGTTGTTCTAGATATAGCTACTTATCTAGGGAATTAGTATTTATCTATAGATACTAAATTCTTCAAAACAAATTAGCGACCATACTGGGGATCAATCCTCTTTCCTAGTAGCTTATCCACCTCCTAAGACATCATTGTAGACCTTATATGTGTTCATAGATTGCAATTCAGTTGTTTACATTGAAAAATTGTTCAAAACTGTGTCAAATTGCTTTTTGAAATGGCTCACTATCACCAGCATAGGCTTGTGAGGGACACAGTTCACTACAGAGCACCCTTGGCTTAGGGACAATGCTCTGAAGCACATTGTCTCCCACTCTGGGCTATGTTGATCCTCCTAGGATTAGTTTCCCACCTTTGGAAAGAGTTTTTTCCAACTTTTCTCTGTTTGATTATTTGTTGATTGATCAATGAATGTTGTGTCTCAAAAAATGAGTTGTTATCTCCTGGTCTAGCCCAAATTTGATTGGATTGATT
>APFE030578091.1:233978-248017 GCA_000404065.3 Pinus taeda
GAGCAGGTTTATGTCAAAACCAGGGAAGGAGCACTGGACAACAGTGAAGCGGGTTTTTAGGTATTTGTGTGGCACTAGTGATTATGGTTTGTGCTACCAAGGAAGACCAGGATTGGACAGAGTGTTGGATATTCGTGGCTTTCTTGATGCAGACTGGGCTGGAGATCTGGATCAGAGAAGATCTACAAGTGGGTATGTGTTTAACCTATTTGGAGGTGCAGTCAGTTGGATGAGTAAGAAACAATCTGTAGTGGCACTATCAACTACAGACGCAGAATACATGGTAGCCACTCATGCATGCAAGGAATTAGTTTGGTTGCAGAGATTGTGTTCAAGTATGGTGTCAGTACAAGGAGCTATAAGGATAGACTGTGATAGCCAAAGTGAATTTTTCTTGGCAAAGAAACCTACATATCATTCAAAGAAAAAGCACATTGATGTTCAGTATCACTTTGTGAGGGATATGATAGAAGACAAAAAGGTGTTGTTGGTAAAGGTGGACACTTTGAAGAATACTACAGATGCATTAACAAAATATGTGAGCTCTGAGAAGTTCTCCTGGTGTAGCGAAACAATGGGAATTGCAAGGCTGGATAAATGACTAAGCTCTCTTGTGGCCCCCTATGGAAAGAAAACAAAAAGTGGCAGAATGTTGGGTTGTGTTATATTTTTTCCACGACTATCCCACATAGTTAATCAGGGGGTTAGAGGGGGCGCAGAGCCCCCCCGTCATTGTGCCGATTGCATTGCGGGGCAGTCAGAGGGGGTTTAAGAGGTGTAGATAAGCCCACTCTATGAGGTTTGGGGCAACACCACAGAAAATTTTGGTTTTGGAACCTATGTTAGTCTGGGTGGACCCACCTATGGTTTTGTGCATGATTTTTGCACATGTTTTTGGGCACGATGGTTTTTGGTCCATGGTTTTGGATGCGATGGTTTTCAGTCCATGGTATTGGATGCTTTAGCATGTATAAATATGTATTATAACATTGAAAGGAACATAATGAAAAATCAAGCTGGTAGTCCCGTTTTTGGGATCCAGGGGAAAATCTCTGCATATATGTGTTTTATCTGTTATGCTCTCGCATTATTTATTTTATGTGTTTTAGAATTCGTATGCTGGTAATTTTTGTACCATGTTATAACCTACACAAGATCCTACAGGATACAAAATAGCACCTATATGATTGGCAATGAGCAGTTTTAAAGGGAAAAATTAGAGGTTGGCTTTATCAAACGGTGATAAGGAGACATATATAACCCTCCACATCCATTGAGAAACATGACAAGGGGATTTAACAAGAGGGAACCCACCAACACAGTGAGGATTCATCAGCATCACCATTTAGTACCTACACATCAAGGAACAACATCAGAGAAAAAAAGAGAAAAACACATGCAACAAATATGAGGATCTCACTCTCCAACAAACAACATCTACGGGGAGGCCATGAGATAGGTACAGGTATGCAATAGCCTTGACCTCTTCTCTTGAGCATATTATAGTTAGAAATTTGTTGCCAATGCATGAGAGATGAGGTTTTATAAGCTAAGGATGGGTTAGAAGTCTCAACCGCCTTTAAATAGTTAATTGCAGCTCACTCCTTCACTCATGCAATGTTGAAAAGTCAAATTATGAAGGGTGATGATTTCAAGGAATGAGAACCGTAGTTAAAAGAAGAAATTTTTTCAAAGGCCAACTCACCACAACACTCCAAGCCCCCTATCCAATTCATATTCACTATCTATTCATCATTCATCCATCCCATTTTATTCTTGAAAAAAAAGGCATCCTCTCCATTTTCAATAACCTACACTACTCCCTTTGAGCCCTAGCATCATCATCCAATCCCTCTTAATCATTTCTCATCACTCCCATATAGTTAGAAGACCTTGAAAGAGGAGGAATGAATACTATAGGAAGGAAAAATTTTGCTACAAAAAGGAAGAAATGAACAAATTATGCTAAACCCCAAGATGGCAAAGCTTAAGAGAGACCTAATCAAAACAAAGAACTCCAAGGCCATTAGGTAGTCATCTAGGCCACAAGAGAGAAGAAGAAGGCAACAAAAGGATTTTGAGGCATTCACCATCAAAACAAAACTCAAACTTCAGTAATGAAAACATGTTTTATAAGAGGTCTCCAATATATTTCTAGCTTTTGTCCAAGGCCTAAAAATGTGGAAAATGAATGGGATTCAAGTTGAGGGCCTGTCCTAGGCTCAGAATATTATTTATGCTCAAAAAGGGTTTCTAATAGTTTTAACAGGGTTTATTGTAGGTTTCATGTAATTTTGATAGGAATTACTACAAGATGTCCTAGTTGTCATCTAAATGCATTTTGAAGGTGTTAGAGGTGTCCAAATGGCAGAACAAGGTAGCAGAAGGTTGATAAGGATATGGAAGACCTTGCTAAACTGAAAAATATTCAAGAACCCATCTTGAATAAGGATAAGAAAGCGAGCTGATGGTCTCAAGAAACAATGATTTTTATTTGCAAAAATATGTTTTTTGGGTTGTACTTGCAGAACTTACAACTAATATTCTTAATTCACAAAAGAGAGGCCACCAGGGCCATGGATGAGGCACAATGAGGTCACTAAGTTTCTCAAAGGACGAGCAAAATTTTTAGTAAGGGGGTATGATGGGCCTCTAAATTAGACATAAATTAACGCCCATGCCTTTAAATTAAACATATATTAACGCCTATTACCATCCATCAGCACATTAAACATCTCTTTTTGCATTAGATAATATATTTTTAAATTTAATATATTCAGTACAAAGGTTTATGAATAATTGGATATTTGTGCCTAATATTATTTATTTTTGTGGAATATTATGAGAATATTGGGCAGATTATGAAGATTCGGAGGAGGAGATAATTTAGGGATTTGTTCCCTACTATAGGAGGATCAATAATAAATAATAAATCAACAAGATATTATGAAATTATAACATAGATTATGGAACTCCAATGATTGAGAAAATCTAGGAATGTGTTCCCTGCTGTTAGAGTCGATCTTGTCAGTCCTCCGTCAGAGATCAAAACTCTTTCTGCATCTCATTTTTAGGTGTCTCGCTCCATTCACTCAACTGCATTCCGCTAGAGCATGCCATAATCTGACGGAAGGGTCTTGTCAGTTCATTCCCCTCATGTCTTGTACCTGCTGGCTTAGGTCTTTTCATCAAAGTTATTAAAATCCATGACATTCAATGTTTGATCTTTTAATGGACAAGACTCATTTCAGTCATTAGGTCTAGGGTTTGCAAATTGTTGTTCTCAAAGTGCTTCAATAATACTTGCAGGCCAGAGGAAGGTTCAATAATTCACTCAAATGATGTTTTTGAGTAAGAAAAGACGAATTTTGGAAAATTGAGAGAGGCTTTTGTCCAAATAGGCCAAGGAAGCAAAACCTCCTTCACTTTTTACACAATTATGATGGTTTTATAGAAATATCAAAAATACAATTGCCTCGGGAGAATTGATGCACCTCTAAAGTGACCTTGGGAAACTCAAGCTTTCTCCTAGCTTGGTTAGCCAAATGACTTTTTTGATGAGTAAAATGATAACTAGACACAAAGAGATTTTCATTGAGCTATCAGGAGGTCAATTTGGAGTTGAGGAGCACCTTCAAAAGTTGACTGCAACAGCACTATGCCTTGAGGCCACCTCATTGGGCACATTTTCACCAGTCTTGGGCGATTGCTTTTGGACAAGGAAACTGAACTCGAAATTGAAAAATTCTAGTTGGGTTGGAAAGTAGACTCAAATACCTTTCCAACGAGCTATCCTGCACCCAATTTGGACACCAGGAAGGCCTTTAGCAGGCTCCTGTAAAAAGGCGCGACGCACTGGGATAAATTTTCCAGTGTAAATTTACACTGGCACGACGCACATCGGAGGCACGGTGCACTGGGCTAAAAGGTCTGAAATTCATTGAAATCTTCCTCCAAATTGAAAATTCTTCATTCCACAAGTAGGTAAAGCCTCCATTGTGGTGTTTCATCCAAGTTTGTGCTAGGGTATGGTGGTTTATGGATGCTAACAATTGAAACAAAAATTCAACCCTTTCATTTTGAATTCCTCACATGTAAACTGCTGCCTAGGGTTTCAAAACTTGTTCGCCACCAAGGTTACTCTTTTCCATTATCTCTCTTTTCCTTAATTCGTTTTTTTCCTTAACTCCATTGGTTCCCCATCCCCTAAAGTTACTAAACCCTATCCTAAATTCCCTTTCCCAAAACTTTCAAAGGTGAAAATCTAAACCCTATCCCACACATAAAACCGCTCACAACCCTCCTATTTTTCCCAAATAAATCTCTCCCAATAGTCCCAAATCCTTCACTATTTTTCCCTTCCCTTAGTGTCCCTCATGTCATTATTTTCTCTTGGTGGCAAAGGTTAAGCGCATCATCAAAGGCATTACAAGATAGTGTGACATATCAACACCTATTTGTCCAAGACAGTTTGTCCACTAGTAGACATGACATCTGATCAGTCATATGATCATGAAGAAGTGATGCACAGTGATTCGCCAACAGAGGTACATGCACCGAGAAGGCCTCATAGAGGTGGAAAAACATTCGTGAAGACCAGCAGGCTGCCCAACGAAGCCTAAATGAGAGGGCACCCATTCAACAGGAGATAGAGGCTGATCGAGAGAATTGGCTCGAGAGGATCAACATCCACTTAGAGGAGCTATTGGCGAAAGCAAACAAGGACAATTACATGCTGAGGCACATAAAAAACCATTATTGGGCACACAATCATGTTTGCAAGGCACGAGTAAGGAATTTAAAGGCAGAACTAAAGAAGGCAATAAGGAAAGAAAAAGAGGCAAAGGGAGCATGATCATCCTCAGATATTGGCCGAAGCCTCTTTAGCTCATCATGACACTTGATGGAGAAGCTCCAGCCCAAATTTCAAGAAATTTGGAGCATTTTTTGCATTTGGCAAATTTTTGTACAAAAAAACAAGGTTTTTCTCCCTATGGCGCAGCGCTTATGATAGGGAGCTCTAAATCATGAAAGGTTTATATTTTTTGATTTGGCATGAAAAATCATGACTGCTGGTGTATGGCCAAGAAGCTTGGGCAAGGTTTGAGTCCCCAGGAGGTCAAAAAAAATCAAACAATGACCTCTCTGCCCCTATTTTGACACACATGGAGCAGTCTTGGGAGATTGAAGTTTTGGAGGGGAAAATGAGCACCAAATTCAGAAACTCCACTTGGGTTGGAAAGTAGATAGACAGGGCTTTCTAACAAGCACACTTGGGCACAATTTGGACTTCGAAAAGTACCTCAAAATCGCCTCCGAAGTGGCGCGATTCATATAGTTTTGGGTGCGGCACACAGAGATCCAAAGGCCAAAATCACTTCTGCTCCGCGACATTTCGATTCGTGATTTTCTCCAAGTGGGCCCGCTCATTTACACTACATTTTTCTTGGCACCTAAGGTAAAGTTTAAAAAGTATTTTCGCTAAAGGTTGGCTTCTATCCAAGTGGCAAAGGAAGGTGAGCAGTCACCCAAGCAGTTTGTCATTTTTGTAATGCTGCACCTATCACTAATGGTTGGCTTTCCATTTCCAGTTTGTAATGATTTGAAAAACTCCCCAACTTTGGGTCGTTCCAATTCCCAATGGAAAAGTCTATTTATTGTATGTAAAACCATTTGCAAAGGGTGGGTTGTAGTTTCTGGGAGACTGTGGGAGAGAAACTCAGTTCCTCATTATATATTTTGACAGAGAATTAATGAAAGGCAGTGGCTCTGGTTCATGAGATTCATGTGGTATGAGTGTAGCAAATGTATTCTCTTTCTGTTTCATATGTATTTCGTTATGTTTCGCAGTTCATTCATATTCATTTCCAGTGAAATTTTCTAAGTAAGATAAGGTAGAATTCATGTTTATTGCTCTGCCTTTGGGAAAGTTTCACGTTCAGTGTTCTTCTTCTGTTGAAAAGGATTCATGTATTATGCCCTTTTCACCCTCCTAAACAATCTTTCCATTTCGCATTATTTCAAATTTAATTTCTAGACTTTTTTCCTGTCTTGCCTCACGAAGTAATCTGTGCCTTTGTGTTAAATTCTCTGCTCATGCTGTTCGTTGGTCCCATACATCCCATAAACTCGGTCATTTATCAAAAATTTCCTCTTGTTTCCATATTTATTTACCTAGCCTAAAATCAATACTCACTGTAAGTCATCTCAGACCGCGTCGTTTATTTATTTACTGAGTGTGACCCAGAGAGAGCCCTCTCCTGTTCTGGTAGGGCTAGCTACCAGACTGAGCGTGGTTTGTGGTTACCCTGACATGTGCCTTCCTTCAGACTAAGGCAGATTTAGGTGCTAACATAGTGGCGACTCCACTGGGGAGAAAATGGTTTTCTTGAAGATTGTTTTGCCCCAGTACATCTATCAACCTCAGATCTAATGGTTGATGGTGAACAACGATCAGACATAAGAAGACAGCTGAAATCATTCACTTGGCGACTCCTTTCACTAAAGAATCCAGCAACCGGAGCTTCATGGTGACTCCACTGCAGAGGGATCAGTAGCTTTGAGATTTTTTTTAAAATGGAGTGGATTGCAAGAAGATACGCTCCCATGAGCCGAGATCACATTCCAGGCTTTCCAAATAAAATTCCGAAGGTAGATTGGTGAAGGAATCTGCCTACGTTTAAAGATGATGGTCAGAAGGATGCTGCTTTACATCTAGTTCGATTTCACATGCATATTCTCAAGTTGAAGGTTGATTTTCCTGAAGATTGCTTAATGAAGATATTCCTGGCCACTCTAGAAGGTGAAGCCCAATCTTGGTATGAAATTTTGTCGCTTGCTTGTATTTACTGTTTAAAGGATTTTCATGCCATGTTCTTTGAGAAGTATGAAGACTCTTATCCAGCATTAAATTTAGTTCATGAGTGTTGCAAATACGCTGATGGTTTTATTGAAAGCCTTGAAAAATATTATGAAGATGATAATTTCATGGATGAAGAGATCATGGAAGCCCTGTGTGAAAACCCATTTCAGCAGCATGAAGATGATCATGAAAATTTGCAGCAGAATCAAGATTGTAGTACGGTGGAAGATGAAGGAGTTTTGCATCTTGACAGTCAATAGGAATTACATGAAATGGATCAGCACTCTCAGGAAAATTTGTACACTCCTTCACTTGAAAATATTGAAGAAAATCACTATTCATGCAAGAGAAAATGAAAAGCATTATCTCCTTGGTCTGAAAATGAAATAGCTCAACTCTTGAACAGTCATGTTCTAGCTCAAGTCAACACAGATCTGCAGTGTGCACACGGTCAAGAAGGTGATGGTGGAAATTTTTCCTCTTCAGAAAAGGATGACAGTCATGTGGGCAGCTTTATAGATCAGCAGGTTGAATATTTCCATATGGCTGGAAATGATGAAAGAAGAAGTTTTGTTTTAGATCTGGTGGAAATAAAAGATGATATGCAAGAAAATGATGTTCCAATCTCAAATAATGGGGATGAAAATCAGATCAAGAGACAGATGGTGAGGAGGAAAAAGAGAGTTGCATGGTTGAGGCTGCCTCAAATGGAGAAAACAGAGGTACAGACCTAACTGACCTTATCTCATGAGAACTAGATCTTCATGAGGAGGTAGCTCATTCCCACTATGAATAGAAAGATGAGATCTTTGTTCAAGTAAGTGAAAAAGATCTGGGTGAATTTATGGTAGATGATATAAATGATTGTGTTGGGTTTCAAGAATCCTTTGAAGTTTCTTTTCTCATGATTGATGAATGCAAAGACAATCTGGCTGTCGTATCATATGAACATGATCTACAATATATCCAGACTTCAGCAGACCAGACCATTCAGGATTCCCTTTCAAATTATTCCTCATATTTCTCATGTTTTGAAATGGTTTTTGAAGAGGAAATCTGGTCATCCACTTATTCAGAAATTTTTGAGGACCAGGACCATACTTTTTCTGAAGTACATCATGAAGTAAGATCATAATCAAAAGAAAACGACATCTTGTTCCCTCAACAGGAGGTAAATCTTCCTGTTTTTCATGATCCAATGGCAAATCTAATGCAGTCAGCAGTGAAGGTGATTATTGCAGTATTTAGTGATGAAGGAGATCATGGTCAACTTTGTTTTTGGATGCCTAGTTACCAATATCTGTTGTTGACCAGGAGATCTGATTAGGAGAATCAATAAAGAAGGCATCTGCTTGATTGGTTATATTGGAAGACACATTACACATGATTGTACATATTGCATTAATATGCAGGTGGCTGTCATCATAATTTGAAAACCTAGAATCTTGATGGACTGCTGCCATTGAATAAGTTTTGTCAGTTCTTGTTTTAGTTAAGTGAGTCATGAGTCATTTCCTTTTGCATTGAGTCAGTTTTTTCAGTCATGTTGGTTTCATAATTAATGTCGGTTTAAGTCAATTTCCAGTAAATAAATGTGTCAAAGTCTTGTGTTGTTTGTCAAAATAATGACTCCATAGCCCAATGGACGAAGGCACTGTCTACTCACCCAAAGATCTGCAGTTCTTGGCACCTCCAAGGAGCTGGAGCTACCATCCCCCATTGGAGCCAATGTTAGAGTCGGTCTTGTCAGTCCTCCGTTAGAGATCAAAATTCTTTCTGCATCTCATTTTTAGGTGTCTCGCTCAATTCACTCAGTTGCATTCCACTAGAGGCATGCCATAATCTGACGGAAGGGTCTTGTCAGTTCATTCCCCTCATGTCTTGTACCTGTTGGCTTAGGTATTTTCATAAAAGTTATTAAAATCCATGAAAATCAATGTTTGATCTTTTAATGGACAATACTCATTTCATTCATTAGGTCTAGCGTTTGCAAATTGTTGTTCTCAAAGTGCTTCAATAATACTTGCAGGCCAGAGGAAGGTTCAATAATTCACTCAAATGATGTTTCTGAGCAAGAAAAAATGAATTTTGGGAAAATGAGAGATTTTGTTGTCCAAAATAGGCCAAGGAAGAAAAACCTCCTTCACTTTTTACACAGGTGTCATGGTTTTAGAGAAATGTCAAAACTACAATTGCCTGGGGAGAATTGATGCACCTCTAACGTGACCTTGGGAAACTCACGTTTTCTCGTAGCTTGGTTACCCAAATGACTTGCTTGATACATAAAATGATAATTAGACATACAGATCTTTCCAATGAGCTATCATGAGCTCAATCTGGAGTTGAGGAACACCTTCAAACGTTGACTGCAACAACACTCTGCCTTGAGGCAGCCTCATTGGGCACATTTTGACTAGTCTTGGGAGATTTGACGTTTGATAGGGAAAATGAACTCGAAATTGAAAAATGCCAGTTGGGTTGGCAAGTAGACTCAAAGACCTTTCCAAAAAGTTATCGTTTACCCAATTTGGACATCAGGAAGGCCTCCAAAAGGCTCCTGTGAAAAGGCACGGCGCACAGAGGGAGTGCGGCGCACAGAGGGAGCGCGGCGCACAGAGGGAGCGCGACGCACTGGGAGCGGCGCAGATGGGAGGCATGGCGCACTGGGCTAAAAGGTCTGAAATTCATTGAAATCTTCCTCCAAATTGAAAATTCCTCATTCCACAAGTAGGTAAAGCCTCCATTTTGGTGTTTCATCCAAGTTTGTGCTAGGGTATGGTGGTTTATGGATGCTAACGATTGAAACAAAAATTCAACCCTTTGATTTTGAATTCCTCACATGTAAATTGCTGTCCAGGGTTTCAAACTTGTTCACCACCAAGGTTACTCATTTCCATTATCTCTCTTTTCCTTAATTCCCTTTTTTCCTTGACTCCATTGTTCCCCATCCCCTAACGTTACTAAACCCTATCCTAAATTCCCTTTCCCAAAACTTTCAAAGGTGAAACCCTAAACCTTATCCTACACATAAAACCCCTCACAACCCTCCTATATTTCCCAAACAAATCTCTCCCAATAGTCCCAAATCCCTCACTATTTTTCCCTCCCCTTACTGTCCCTCATGTCATTATTTTCTCTTGGTGGCAAAGGTCAAGCACATCATCAAAGGCATTACAAGACAATGTGACATATCAATACCTATTTGTCCAAGACAGTTTTTGCACCAGCAGACATGACATCTGATCCATCATATGATCATGAAGAAGAGACACACAGTGATTTTCCAACAGAGGTAAATGCACCCAGAAAGCCTCATAGAGGTGGCAAAACATCCGTGAAGACCAGCAAGCTCCCTAACGAAGCCTAAATGAGAGGATACCCATTCAGCAAGAGATAGAGGCTGATCGAGACAATTGGCTCGAGAGGATCAACATCCAGTTAGAGGAGTTGTTGGCAAAAGAAAACAAGGACAAGTACATTCTTAGGCACATGAAAAACCATTATTGGGTAGGCAATCATGTTTGCAAGGCACGAATAAGGAATTTAAAGGCAGAACTAAAGAAGGCAATAAGGAAAGTAAAAGAGGCAAAGGGAGGATGATCATCTTCAGATATTGGCTGAAGCCTCTTTAGCTCAGCATGACACTTGATGGAGAAGCTCCAGCCCAAATTTCAAGAAATTTGGAGCATTTTTTGCATTTTGGCAAATTTTTGTACAAAAAACAGGGTTTTTCTCCCTGTGCACCGCGCCACTTGCGCGGAGCTTATGATAGGGAGATCCAAATCAAGAAAGGTTTATATTTTTGGATTCGGCATGAAAAATCATGACTGTTGGTGCATGGCCAAGAAGTTTGGGCAAGGTTTGAGTCCCCAGGAGGTCAAAAACACTCAACAAATGACCTCTCTGCCCATATTTTGACACACAAGAAGCAGTCTTGGGAGATTGAAGTTGTGGAGGGGAAAATGAGCACCAAATTAAGAAATTCCACTTGCGTTGGAAAGTAGACAGATAGGGCTTGCTAACAAGCACACTTGGGCACAATTTGGACTTCGAAAAGTACCTCAAAATCACCTCCAAAGTGACGTGACGAATATAGTTTTGGGTGCGGCGCACAGAGATCCAAAGGCCAAAATCACTTCCACTCCATGACATTTCGATTCACGATTTTCTCCAAGTGGGCCCGCTCATTTACACTACATTTTTCTCGGCAACTAATGTTGACACCTAATCCTCAATGGGTTAGTGTGGAAGCCGAATGGACAAAAGGAGTCCAAGGGACCTTGGGATTTGAAAACCAAGAGTCACATAATGTACTATAAATGTATATCATTTGTCAATAAAAATTGTATTTCATGTTTTATCTTTTATATCTCTCTTGCTATCCATGTGTGTTTAACATGGTATCAGAGTGAGCAATTACTGGTACTGCTCCAATTTGAGCCACTTGTTTTGTGCTCTATATATATGTCAGTTCTGCGTTACCTAACTTCTGCCTATGCTTTATTCCTTGCGTCTCTGCCACACCTGTGTTGCCTTGACATATTCTATTTTCTGCGCCCTGTTCATTTGAACACGCTCACACTCCATAAACATTTCATATTCTCTGACTTCTGACTCCTGACATTGTATGACACCATTCCATTGAACGCTAGATTGAACGTCCTATTGAGCATTGGATTGAACGCTGGAGTGAACGCTGGTTCTGTCGATGCTTGAAGTGCTCTTGGCATATATCAGAGCGAAGTTTTGATTGCAGCACTCTGGGCCATCTGTAAGCATCTAGGCCAGTGGCTTATCCCACCAGTTTTCCCCTGTTGTGGACACGCAGGCCGGAAATGGATCCTCCCACATACATGCATCTGCGTTGAAATTCTGGTAAGATGAAATGAAGGGTGCGTAGGACTAGTTGGTCTTATCCAGCCCTCCCGTTGTCGCCAAATTATCTTCATTCCAGATGCTGGAAAATAGGGACATTAGCCGATTCTTGGGATACACATTGTCCGTAACATTGGTGTGCCTATGCACTCTCAACAGAACCAAATCCACAAAAAATATAAGCTGATGGTAGTTCCAAAGAAAGGAGTATGTATGAAAGTCAGTCGTGGGATCGAACCAGAGCTCATTTCTCTGTTCTCTCTCTCCAACGCCATTCACGTATATGTTTGTTTGCAAAGCATAGGGCTGCCCGCTTACGTTCCCCAGGAATTCGAAATCTAGCTCGTCTCTTGTCTCAAAGTCTTTGGAGGCCAATAATAAGTAGTCACAACTCCTGTAGAATCTCCTACAACAAGCTTGAGCTTCATGGTGAAGAATCCAAATCTGTAGCTGTGTTTTGTCTTAAAACCAGAAACCGACTTCTTATCAAGCATCAACTCCCAGATTTGGCCATCATCAGATGTCTTCACATGATCACTTGCAAACAATATCTGAAAGATAGCTTCTGCATATGAAAGGGAATGTGTGTATTTTGATTGGAATGGCTTCTGTTAATGTCTGACCGCTTTCTAAAATGGCCTGCCCATCCACGTTCTGTAAAACTCGCTAGGGTTCATCTTATGTCTGGTAGGGTTTGCCTAATTTTGGCATCAAGGCTTTATGTTATTAGGTTATGTAATATATGAGGTTCTCAAACATGGCTACATCAAGCACATCTGCTCCACAGGTGGATGCCTCTCATTCCATTTATAGGGGTCAGCATTGAGCTACTTATGGTGGTGGAACTCGTATAAAACACTACTGCAAAATCTTTCAAGGTAACGATCAATACGTATAAACAACTTTGATCATCTAGGTAGGGGATACTTGCTATTTACGTAATGGTAGTAGCCTGAGATGTGGATTTCTTTTACGGCATTGCTTTCTTTTATTCAAGACCCCTTCTCAGAGACCATGGCAACAAGTGATTACTGCAAGGGTTTTAAATTTGCAGTGTTATTGTTGCGCGAAGAGTTATGGACAATGTTTGAAAGTTGTTGACAGAAAGCCAATCGATCATTTGTGGAGCGGATCAACGATTTGTGGATGCCCCATCTGGAAACCAACGGCGTTAAAGAAACAAGAGCCATTAGCACTTGCTTTCTGTATAACGTGCTAATGCTTTCTGTATAATGTTTTGGTGTCTTTGCTGACCTATTTATGTTAATAGTGGATCTGCCAATTATTCCAGGACTAGAATATCCTATTGGGGCTGAACTGGATACCTGAGGCTTCCTCCATATCGCATGATTGAATTACTGTTGATTTGAGGATAGATTGGTGAAGGTTTTGTGGCTATAATAATCTTGTGTATTGATGCCATGAAAAGCACGGGTTTCTTAAAAATAGAAATGTCACATATATATTGATGATGTCTAGTTACATATATATTGATGATGTCTAGTCACAGTGATTAAGGAATAATCGGGTTGTCTTGGTACAGTAAGCAACGTTTCACAGTTGCATTTCCTTGTCACTGTGTTCTTGTAGCAGTACACTATAACTCTGTCAATGGAACAATCACTTCACCTTTGATACAGTGTTTTAGCATTCAAGTGCAGTGATATCAGATACTCATATATTGTACTGATCATTATCAAATACACAATTTCAGTGATATCATCATAGCATCAAATTTAAGGTCTTCAACAGTAACGTAGCTTCATCATCTTATTTTTTATATGGATTTTAATTGGTGCTTGCTGGTTGCACACTGATCATTTGTTGCACATTTATAAAGGATATTGATATTGGGTGTTACTTTTCAGTTTTTAAGGTGTAGTTCTGACATTGAAGAAAAATGGCCAGAACTAGTGAAGTATTACAGTTCCTGAAAACTCTTATACAATCTACTCTTGATGACACATTACAAATCAGCAAAGGATCTCTCTCAGAAATTCAGACATGTCCACAAAATGCACAAGAAAATATTGATTTTTTGCAGCTTGAATCACAGCTACAGCAAGAAGAGCTACATCAAAATAGACACCATTCTGAACCTGTTTTTGTTCAGAACATTGAGACAACCACCCATCAGCAGCATGTTAATAATGTTACAGTTCATTCAAATAAAGTAGCAGTTGTAAATGCAGATGAAGAAACTCAGTTTGCACTTCCCAAGCCCATCATCAGACCTTGGGAACAGCTTGTCCACAACAAGCACAAAACTGGTCTTGGATATGACAAGGACTTGTCCTTTCAT
>APFE030578093.1:0-11610 GCA_000404065.3 Pinus taeda
CTGCTCTTAATTCTCATATTAAACTTGCTGCAGACAGATTGGGCTCCACTTGCATTTAGTTTGCCTAAAGTATGTACTGTTTTGTATTGGGATCTTCAAAGTTATTTAAGATATTATGTAAGAAAAAAAGTTGACTGTTTGTGGCTGGCCCTTCCCATTACACAGAACAAGAAGTAGAAAACATAAGTAGTTATTGCAGGGTCAAAAAAGGAGCCTGCCCAAGGATTCAAATCAGGCATCCAATAACTGAACATGGGGCCTCATTCTTTGTTTACACTTTTCAGCGAGAATACTTCATGGGAAAGATAATAAATTTAAAGGTAATTAGGTCTGTGGACCAAAGAAACCGAACTTTGTTTGATAGGGTTCAGTATCAATGTAAATGAAGTCAGATGCTTCCTGCATTAATTATATTTTCAATATAAAAGTTTTAATAAAATTTATAAATTTGAATTCTCTTCTGGAATGATGTATTATGACATAAAGAGCTTTTCATAGACTATTGAGCGAGTTTACATCCTTTATACTTTGAACTCTTGCTTAAGCCTGACTTCCAAATTAATTTTCTTGGTATATTTAAACTCAATTGCCACGAAAATGTGCATCCCCACCAGAAGAAATTCGACTTAATTGTGGACATCTTGAAATCATGTCAAATAAAAGACCAAACAAGGGCTTTAGATTCAGAGTCCAATTTTCTGAATGTACTCAGCTTTATTATTAATCAATAGTTTGAAAGTTGACTGGAGCCATGAAAATGTTTTGGCTCCCTGATGTTGACATACTCATAAAATGCATTTTTACAAGATGCGAACATCGGATATTAGGACTGAGAAGTGACTCTTTTCAACTCGCGCGTATTTTCATCGCTGGTAATGTGGAATTGAATACGGAGGTTGGTCAGCAAACAATGACATTCCAAGCTTAAGGAACTTGGATTCTGAGCATAAAAGGCCTTTAGCACAGAACGATATGCCAGTAACTCCATCTCATGTGTTTTTATCCTTTGCTCCATGGCTTCTGCGGAATCTCCACGCGTAAACCTTTTGACATTATCACATTTTCCATTTTGAATGCCACTGAATGTTCCATCTCTTCTGTCATCATGGACACACGGTCTTTTGATTCGTTTCGAAGGACAGGCAGGAGAATTCGCTTCAGCATTCTTTAATCCATTGAATGTTCCATCTCTTCTGTCATCAGGGACATACGGCCTTTTGACTCCTTTCAAAGGATGGGCTTCAACATTCTTTAATCCAGTTCCAAAGGACTTGGACCGTCTTGAATCTTTGACAACTCGCTTAGCATTAAGGAAATTTGAGCATTCTTGAGTGTTCTGTGGTACCCTAGTTCCTACCAAGCCACATGGTCTTCTCTGCTTGTTCACTTCTTCTTCAGGTTGCTCTTGGGATTGCATATCCCCAGGACATGATGCAACAGAAGATTGCTCACTATTTTCAGCCATGGGACAGTTTCCATCATAGATGACATCCCTTGAATGCTACAAGACACAAGAAATAATACATTAGCCATTGTATTATGGAGGGACTAAAGGTCCTCCTGAGTTCACTAGGAAACATAATAATACAAGTTCTGAGAGAGAATTAGTAAACATAATAATACAAGTTCTGAGAGAGAATTAGTAAAAGTAGGAATTTTTTTAGTGGGTTATAATTTTGGAATTAAATCATCCATCTCTCCTACACTGCACACGTAGTTGAAGAGAATTACATTCCCCTTACAAGGCAAGGATTAATGTTTATACACAAGGCAGGGATATGGAAATATGAACCCATCTACAACGTAGTAAGCATAATCAACCATACTTGTATGTTTGATGCCCATTGTGTACACAGATGCAACTGAGTTTCAAATTTGTGAGAATGGACAATATCATTGTTATATTCTACAGAATTCAACTCGAAAGAAAATGTATTACATGTTTCAAAGTTCTCTAGAAAGTTTGAAACTAGGTGAAAAAGTAAATAGGCATCGACTTTGATTTTGACTTTGTAAAATTTAGGGTTCAAATGCCACTTCGGACTTCATAATTATTAGGCACATAAAGGATGATATATTGGACCCTCCCACTTGTATAATAAGCGGAAGGTCATGATTTGGATCTGAAATTCAATAAATTAATTTAAAAACAGTTATTTAAAATCTTCTAAACCCTGCCTCTTTAAAAAAATCTTGAAAACAAAAGCTGATTAATGTCATGGATAAATCAGTGTGACGTCTGCATAAATGCACGATATTCCCACCATTTTTAAAGCCCTCAAAATTCAATTTGAAACCAGAATATTTCAAAGTTCTCTTGCAACCGAGATGAAAACACGCCTCTTTAAAAAAATTCTTGAAAACAAAAGCTCATTAATTCTTGAAAACAAAAGTTCATTAATGGATAAATCAATGCCAAGTCTGCATAAATGCACATATCCTCGTCATTTTTTAAAGCCCTAGTTCAACTTGAAACAAGAATATTTCGAAGTTCTCTTGAAACCCAGGTGGACGTTAATGTATTGAACCTCATAGGTGCATAATAATCATGAAGTCATAGTTTGAACCCTAATAATCATGAAGTCATAGTTTGAACCCTAGGTTTACAAAACTACTTAAAAGCGATCTGATAATTCTGGATTACTCGAACACTTCAAATCATCCCTAATAATCATGTAGTCATAGTTTGAACCCTAGGTTTACAAAACTACTTAAAAGCGATCTGATAATTCTGGATTACTCGAACACTTCAAATCATCCCTAATAATCATGTAGTCATAGTTTGAACCCTAGGTTTACAAAACTACTTAAAAGCGATCTGATAATTCTGGATTACTCGAACACTTCAAATCATCCTCTGTCTATTGGAAACAAGTAAAAGAGAACGTGAATATAAAAATCCTGATAATTCTCGATTACTCCAACCCTTCAAATCATCCTCTTTCTATTGGAAACAAGTAAAAGAGAATGTGAATATAAAAATCCTGATAATTCTGGATTACTCGAACACTTCAAATCATCCTCTTTCTATTGGAAACAATTAAAAGAGAACATGAATATAAAAATCCATTAATTAACCGCAGAAACAAATTATTGATTCTAATGGGAACTCTATATCATATGAAGTTCATCACCGAAGAAATGATAATAGAAAAGAAGAAAAAATGATATGAAACTATAATCGCAATAAAGGTGCACCGTTGAGGAAAACAGCGACCAACTTCCTTTGGACCGTTGTAGAGGATGGCGTAGTTTAGAGAGAGGAAAATGATAATAGAAAAGAAGAAAAATGATATGAAACTATAATCGCAATAAAGGTGTCACCTTTGGGTACAACAGCGACCAACTTCCTTTGGACCATTGTAGAGGATGGCGTAGTTTGGAGAGAGGAAATTTGTTGTAGCAGCCGGTCTGAGGATTATGAATTAAGAAACACTCGGCAGCATGAAACACTTTAATGACGGAGCCCCACCACCAGCAATGATCGTCATAAACTTCAACAATATCCCCAACGGAGTAAGAGCGTGTTTCTGACAAGAGGGGAGGAATGGGTCTGACTTGGGTATATGACACATCATCTTCTGTCAAGGGTTGCCCGTTGTCCATGAGGAATTGAAATTCTTGTTGGTAGCGTATCTTGCAACGACGTGCTCGCCCAGGTGGCACATAGATGGCCACCATCACTCCCTGCAGCCAAGCACCACGATACCTGGACTCGTTACTCCGCACCTCCACACTCATCCCCAACATCATCCTGCTACTTGACATCTTGAAATCACCACCACCGATATTCTTCGCTACCAATGACGACGCGCTCAGTTGAGTTGCGAGTTGCCAGTTAAATGCACTCTGCGGACCCTGGGGAGCAACGAGACTAAGAGTCGTTTGACTTGAGTATTTTGCTCCAAGATATAAGGATAGCTTGGAGACCTCATTTTCGCTACATTGACATTTATTTTTTATATATTCATTGTATTTTTAAAAAATGAGGTCTAATTTTGGAATCAACTGAAGTACCGATTTAAAATTGAAAATAACTTATATTAAAAAATAATATAATAGCAAAAATTAATTATTATAATATAAACAATTTTATTTAAATTTAAAATCTTTAAACAATAAAGATGTTTAATTTTTTTTCATAATTAATAAAATTTCAATAAATTTATGTTGATTGCAATACATCTGTTACATATGGTATGGTATAAATATGCATAAAGTTATCGTACGAACACGAACAGTTAATGTATATTCTTTTAAAAATTATATTTCAATAAATACATTTAACAACACAATTATTTTATTATTATCTTATCTTATTTTTTATTTTATTATTTTTTTTGGGAAAGAACTATTATATTTCAATAAATACATGTGACAACACGGAGGGAGTGAGTGATAGGTGTAAAAGTAGGAATTTTATTGTATTTTACCAATCAAGAGTTTTAAAAACAAATAATTAAGTTTTTTGTTTTTGTTTTTAAAATGAAGCAGCAATGGTGTATTTATATATATACTTCATAGGTGTGAGTGCGAGTGTAGTGAGTGGTGGAGGTGTAATTTCTTATATTTATTAATAATATTAGTTATGATATATAATTTGTGAAAGTATTTAATAACAAACAATTTAATGGTTACATTTATATATATATATTTTTAATACAAACCCAATGTTGTATTTATAGATGTGCTTAATGTTGTATTTATAGATGTACTTTTCTCTTTACTTCAGTGGTAAGTTTTTCATCATAATAAAATTTCATAGTTATTATATATATAGTAATTCTTAGATTTATCAATATATCAGTTATATATAGTAAATCAGTTTATATATATATAATTTTCAAAATTATTGATGTGAAAATCTAATAATTTAGGATGTAATCTATTTTAAAAAGATATCATATTTGTTAGGTAACCATTGTTGTTGAATGTAAATCATAGTGATAGAAACATAGAAATAAAGTTAGTAAGAGGAGGACATGGAGATCACTCCATCCCTACACTAACTCTATCTTGCTACATAGGCACCAACTATAGTGATTGTGGAAAAGGCCATATTGTTTTTAGGTATTAACCCCATATTTACAAATTCATCCCATCCACACATGTCTTCCCTCGTGAATGGATTGTGGTGACCTTTTGTAGCATTTTTTGGGAGTCCACTTTGTCCACTTCAATGCCATGTAGAAGCCATCTTATCCCCATGTTGCGCATGCATGTGTAGTTAGAAACATATGATTTCCAAGCAAATAACAAAATAGCAAGGAGAATCCAAAACTCTAACGTCAAAGCACCTACCTATTTTTGTGTTATTTATGCTAAGTCTCGGTTAGAGTAATCTCATCAGTTGATTCATTTATTGAAGAATGCAATTTTCAATCTACTACACTTATTCAGTGTTGAAGCATTCACATCAAAGATACATATACAAGTACAATTATTAATTAGATAAAATTTATTCTTTATGACGTAATTTCATTAATAATTCATACTTCTAAAGTGCAAGTTGATTTTTATCAAAATTTATCTTCTTCCTCAACCATAATTGTCTTTGTACAATGCAAAAATTATTATTATTCATAATGTGAGGCAAAGTGATGCATGCACTTTTACAAATGACAATCATTCACATATATCTACTTTTAGATGATTCAAGGTCTACCTTGGATTTTATTTTTTGTTCTCTCTTAATGATTAATGATGAGAATGGTGACCATTGGTGAATCATAGAAATCACATATTAGACAAATTTGCTAAATATTTAAACATGAACCTACTATATTTTCCTTGAATCTAGAATGCCCAAAAAAAGGGGCAAGTGATGCCACTATGTGGACTTGTTTAATTATATATGTATGCAATGTATTAGGTCAACTTGTCATCCAAAGAATAAACCTTAATTTGATTTATTTTCACTTGATTTTGTATCTATACCCCATTAACTCAATATTAAGAGAAGATGTAAGAGCCAGAGTAGATAATCTATTAATGATTAGAAAGATTATAGCCTACCAATTCCTTCTTGTGTTATTTTAAAGTGATTTTTTCTAGCTAAGATCCCAGTTAAGTTATACCTTAATAAGAACATTTTTATTCATTATATATAATATAGTATGAGGAGTAATAATATATATATAGTATATATATATTATATATATATATATATATATATATATTTTCTAGTTAAATATTTTTGTGCTTATACTATTGTTATTTAATTAATCTCCTTACGTGAATGGTTCCATCGCCAAATACCCATTGTTGACTCAGTGGTGCGTTATAGAGTCTTCTATAAGAGTACATGAGGTAGAAAATGTGCACCTAGTAACTTTTACTGTAAAACTCTATGTCTTAGACTTCACTCCATCAAGCTTAACTAGGGAACCTTGAACATAAATATAAGTGATTGTTATCTGAACCAAACTAAAAATGGTTGAATTGGCTGGTTAAATTAGTTTTACAACATCTTCAATCCAAATCATTGTAACTTTTCCCTATTACTTTAGTTGTAACTTTTTCATTATAATGATTTTTCTCAATTATTATATAATAAGTAATTCTCATATTTATCGATATATTAGTTATATATAGTATAACAATTTATGTTTATATATATATATATTTTCAAATATTATTGATGTGAAAGTCTAATAATTTAGGATCTAATTCATTTTAAAAATATATTATATTTGTTATGTTATTGTTGTTGTTCAATGGAAATCATAATGGCGGGGACATAAAAATAAAGGTAGTAAGAGGAGGACATCGAGATCACCCCATCACCACACTAAATCTATCATGCTACATATGCACCAACTATAGTGAATGTATAAAATGCCATATTGTTTTTAGATATCAACTCCATATTTACAAGTTCATACCATCCACATAGGTCTCCCCTCGTGTGAATGGATTGTGGTGATATTTTGTAGCATTTTTGTGAGTCTAATGTAGTGGGAAAGCATTGTTCCAATGTTGTAAATCTCAGTAAGATATTCTTGACAAAAAAAGAGTACCCCCATTCCAATCCCATGTGTGAAGGTTATGCTCTTGAGAATTTGATTACCACTTTGTCCTCTTCAATGTCATGCAGAAGTCATCTTATCCCCATGTTACTCATGCATGTGCAGCTAGAAGAATAAGATATTCAAGTAAATAACAAAATAGTAAGGAGAATCTAAAGCCATAACTTCAAAGCACCTACCTATTTCCATGTTATTTATGCCAAAGTCTTGACTAGAGTAATATCATAAGTTGATTCATTTATCGAGGAGTACAATTTTCAATCTACTACATTAATTCAATGGTGAAGCAAGCACTCCAACCAACCAACGATACATCTACATGTACATTTATTAATTAGGAAACTATATTAATGGGCAATTAGATAAATGGTATTGTTTATGATGCAATTTCATTGATAATTCAAACTTCTAAGTTGCAAGTTGAGTTTTTTCAAAATCTATCTTCTTCCTCAACCATAATTATTTTCTTTGTACAATGCAAAAATTATTATTGTTCATAATGTGTGAGGCAAGGTAGATGCATACACTATTATAGATGACAATCATCCACATATTTTGTTTAAGATGCTTTGGGGCCTACCTTGGATTTTTTCCTTTTTCCTTTTTCTTATGAGAATTGTTAGCATTGGTGAATCATATAAATCACATATTCGACAAATTTGCTAAATATTTGAACATTCATACTATATTTTCCTTGAATCTAAAATGTCCAAAGGATGGGGCAAGTGATGCCACTATGTGGACTTGTTTAATTATATATTCATTATATGTATGCAGTGTATTGGGTCAACTTGTGATCTCAAGAATAAACCTTAAATTGACTTATTTTCACTTGATTTTGTATCTATACCCCATTAACTCAATATTAAGAGAATATGTAAGAGTAAGTAGATAAATGTAAACATACAATAAGGGGTCTATTAATGATTAGAAGGATTCTAGCCTACCGATTCATTTTTTTGTTATTTTAAAGTGATCTCTTAGCCAAGATTTAGATTAAATTTTATCTTAATAAGAACACTTTTTTCAATTCCACACACAAATTTTTCTAGTCAGATTTGTGTACTTACACTATTGTTATTGTACTATCATATTTGCATTATAATTAATCTCCTTACGAGAATGGTTATGTTTCCAAATACCCATTGTTGATAGTAGTGTGTTATAGGATCTTCTATAAGAGTACATGAGGTGCAAAATGTGCACCTTGTAAATTCCACTTCAAAAATCTATGTCTTAGACATCACTCCATCAAGCTTAACTAGGGAGCCTTGAACATAAATATAAGTCATTGTTATTTGAACTAAACTAAAAATGATTGAATTGGTTGGCTAGATTGGTTTTATACCATCTTCAATCTAAATCGTATCATTAAACCAAAAATTTCTAGTCCCATCTAGAATTGACCTTTTTCCCTAAATTGTTTTTTTGTCCTAAATCAATTAGTTTCATACACTGTAATATGGATGGAGCATGGACCCACTAACCCACCACTCATAATAATAGAGCTAGGTCCCTCTAATTTCTATTTTATGAGGTCCACCTACAATTTGTCTAACACCCTTCGATTGATTGGAGTTTTTGAACTAAGTGCTCATCTTCATTTGAAAAGATTCTTCATACTAGTTTGGAGTGCTTCTTGGGATGATGTATAATGTTGAATTAAAGAAAAAATTGACAATAAAGACATATCTTGGATGGAATTGGACCCACCTCCAAGGGAAAAGAATATAATCACTGTTATTAGACAAAGACCATTAGGCCTAAGGGAATTGAGTGAGAATCCTATTACTAGCCCCATTCTAATAACTTTGATTTGATTGATTTCAACAACTTGAACAAAGGAGAAAAATATTTACACCAAGTTCTTTTTGTGTTCTTGCTTATCCCAATTCAAATTATTCTATTAAACCTAAAGAAGATTGGAAGGAGCATATGTATGAATTTCACTTCCTCGTGGGCACTTTGGTGACCCTTTCAACACTAGTTAGTGTTGAACCAACCCTAACTTTTGTTTCTTGTCAAGTTTTTGCACAACCTACCACTATGAATGAAACTATTACACGTGTGGTGAACAAACACCACAACTAACTACCCATATTCATCATATTCATCATATACATCTTTATTATGTTCTTATTGAGGGATAATTTCATAGGATTTCCTTGTGAAATATTTTTTACTCGCTCCACCGCAACCTAAGGAATACATGATTTGCACAAGGGTATTTTTTTGGCTTTTCTTGGGGAGATGGCTCAACCAACCATGGGGACTGATACCTCAATGTATCCTATATGGCATTTTGGAAAATTTATTAATGATTTTGACTAAAGATTGCATAAATCATTTGAGCACAACGATGAGCTCATCCTTGAGTGTCAACGGGTTCTATTACTACTTGAAACTATAAGGACAACAGGGCAGTTTAGAGATTGTATAGTGCTACCTCATATAGTCCCCATGCACTTTGGATCATTGCTTGCTAACCAAAAGGGGAGATATCTATTCATTTTGTAAATGAAGTGTGAACCCTAGGAATGAAAAAAAATGCTACCACATTGTAATAAAATCTCATTGTAATTATAAAATTTAGACTTGTAATTTGTAATTAAATGCACAAAACAACAAGTAAAGCTACTTTAAGATGATTGTAATCTTGGGAAGCATTGAAATCTATTGTTATACCATGAAAATTTTCCTCTAAAAGAGAATATATATGTGCAGAAAAGAAAAAATAGTGGATGCACAATAGAAAAATTATGAATAGTGACCTAAGTGCCTTGAATCTAAGAGATTGTGGATTGTCAAAAGATAATAAGGGGGGTACTTCCCACTATTAATCAATTCAAAATATCAAAGTACAATAAGCAACACAGTAAACCATAAAATGTATCAAATGAATAGATGCTACCTTTATTTCCAAAGTAGTACGTAAAGGTTTGGAAGAATATCAATTTCACTACAAGAGCTCCTTGCGGGCATTCAACCTCTTTCTTACACTAGTATTAAGGAATGTAATCGCATGAATACAATACAAGAAATTTCTACTTCTCAATGATGACAATGTCCTTTCATAAATAATCCAACAATAAATGAGTGTGAAAAGCAAGAGACTCAAGTAAATTTATTTCTCAATAATAACATTGAACCCTTCTTCACCCTACCCCCACCTTTATACAATAGGCATTGAAGTGTACAAAAGTATCCCTAGTTATGATTAGAAGTTAAGGATGCAACATGCCAAAGATAACTCCTCCATAGAGGGCACACGTGTTCATAAGAGGAAAATAATCTAAAATAAAGCAAGCCTAACTCAATTATACTATCCTCCAAGCTATTTGCACCATCCTATAAAGGAAAGGAAACTAGTTAAATCCTCCATAAATCCTTTTCCAAGACCATGCACTCCTCTTAAGATGAAAATAACAGGCATCCTTCCCTAAAAACACCTTCCTCATCCATAAAAATAGCTCCTCATGCCATACAATTCTCCTCTCAAGATGAAAATAACAAGTGTACTTCCCTAAAAATACCTTTCTCAACCACAAAAATAGATCCTCATGTCATGTGCTCTAGCTAGAGATAAAAATAGGATATCCAATCAAGGAAACTTCACAAGAGAGGCCTCCTTGATGCATGTACTCTAGTACTTGATCAAATAGCATAACTTCCTCAAAGGTCAATAATATCAAGTCCAAAAGGTGGGTGGTTCTTTATATATATCGAAAAACAAAAATGCACAACCCATGATAAGCAACATGAGATCTTGCTTGCCATAGTGCTTCCTATCCTAGTGAAAATATTATTACTCAAAGTTCAAATCTCATTATGACAACAAACCTCCAAAAATCACTGGTGTTAAAATGCAATTGGTCCTATTATCGATCAAGTGGTCCCATGCTCACTAGATCTTGTTGGAAATTCGACATAAACACATTTATTCATGCCCAACAAGATGTACCAGAGGCACCTTGGCTCTCATTCACATTAACAGTGAGCACCCTCACACTGGTTAATAGTGAACCTTATTGGCCAATAAGCTAGTGATTCCTTTGTGTTCGACTTAAATACAATCATTCACACAATTAGGATAGAATTGTGTGTTGGGTTAAAGTGAAGACTCTTGTTTATGGTTCTATCATTTAGTCTTCATTTCAAGGTCTGAATAAAAGGGGGGTGTTGAGAAATCAATGCATGTAGATCTTAGGGTTTGATTCCTCTTTTACTTGATAGTTACTTGTGATATATGTTGGTTTCTTTTACTTCTTAATTATGTTATATTTCATCAAGAAATTACCAAATCAAAATGTTTGAAGATCACAAGAACAAGAAACACAAGATATAAGCACTCAGTCAGGGAAAAACCCCTATCTAGGGGAAAACCCAGTCCAACTATTCCACTAGTAGATTAAATCAAAATGAGACAATCCAAGACCATTTTGACATAGAAAAATAATTCCTCCAATCACCAAGTCAACCATTCCTTTATGTAGACAAACTCTGCCAAATCCTCCAAGTGTCATCTCCTCAAATAATGCTTCAATCCAAAATTTCAGCCCTCTCGCTACAAAATTTGACCTGC